>JAZGTJ010000287.1:0-59581 GCA_036877575.1 Botia almorhae
CAAGTTTTTTTAAAGGCTTCGGAGACTTCACGCAGTTTCAAAACACAGATCAAGTGATGTTTAAAATCTATGTTATAGCTAAGCTTACCCTTGACTTAATAGAGTTGTTTAATTTGAAAATCAGCTGTGTCCCGGAAGTATCTCCTAAAGTGATTTAGTATACATTGTAGACACAGTTATTAAAGAGATGTAATTCATCTGATCTGCATAGTTCATATGCTGTAGTTTAATTTTGGAAGACCGTGAATTCAGATGCAAGGCTCATTGAAATTTCTAAAATTTCACTGTAGACTTTGGAATTTTGCTAAACATAAGAACAATTTATAGTTATGATATCAACATTCCTTACTTAGTGGGAACGTTTGACTTGAGTGTCCAAAATTGTTTTTGGGGCCTTTGTACATTATATCATAAATACGTCATTATCAATATTTTCTACTACCTCAATCAAAAGACATCACAGTGAATTGGGAAACCCCCATCTGTCTGTCATCATATCACTGCTTTGTTTCAGTTTCCTCAAAGATGGGTGTGGGTTCTGTTGTGTTCTGGGGAGGGTTTCGACTTTGTCTTTGGATCTCAGCTGTTTCCAGCACCCCTGTCCTATCAGTCACAACGTCACCAGTCGTTCTCCTCCTGGCATTGGTCCGGTCTGTGCCAGGTGTCCCTGATGGCACTGACATGACCACTAATGTGCTGCCAGATTTTTTTGCCCACCCCTGCAGCTCAGTTTGGGGGTGATTTTCCTAGTGCTGCATCACATCGACCATCTTCCTCTGCCCAGTTCGCGATTTGACTGTGTGTGTGTGTGTGTGATTGCACATGTGCACAACCACATTCACACACATTCTCATCACTCCTTCGCCATTACAATTGTCAACGTGGTTAAATAATAATAACAATCGACAAAAATAGAAACTTCACAAAACAACACAACAAAGAGAATTCTGCGAAATTGGACCCCATTTTAACTTCTAGGGCAATTTGATCATGTACATTTTTTACATTTACTCATTAGGCAAATGGTTTTATCCGAACTGTCATGCAGTGCATTCAAGCTATACAATTTATCAGTATGTGTTTTCTGGGAATCAAACCCACAACCTTTGCACTGCTAATGCAGTGCTCTACCAACTGAGGGATACTGGATAAAACTTAAAAACAAATCAACAGATTTCATTGGCTATTCCATCGCTACATAAAATAGTAAATGAAATACAATAACTGTAGCAGTTGGTGAGTCTTGGTGCGACTATGTAAATTTAAACAACTGAATAGATGACAGTAATTTACTTCTAAATTTAAGAGAGAAAGGGACCACGTTGTTACTCTGCATTGCTGGGAGCACCCAGTTAGTACAAAATGCTTTCTGAATATTCAAATGCTCTCTGAATATTTAAACAAGCTCGTTTGTGATGTCTGCTGCGTGTTTGAGACGGTAACGTCCCTCAGCCGAGTGGCAGTTATCATTCCGTATGCTCGTCACATGTAGTACAATGGGATATAAATGAGAAAACACACACGATTCTCACTTGCTTTTTCTGCCATGTTTGTCACCAGATACCACCATTAATGTTAACTACGCTATTAAATCTGGTTCCTACGCTGCGTTTCTCCTATTTTTGCGTGGTGTTCTGGGACTCGTAAAGCACCAGCAGATGTTAACAGTGCGCACATTTAAAGATTAGCAGGTTTCAGACAAGCAGTAAAGCTGCAGTGGGAGAAGTGATATTAATGTAGTGGTTTTATGTTGCAATGCAGCTCACTGGGAAAAGACAAAACATGCGCCACTGCGAGGGTCCGGGAACATGCTGTGTGGCCATTCGTGAACTCACACCTCTGGAGAGGAAACGAGGAAGATTTAGGGTGGAAGGACAGTGACATCACTTGGTTTTGTGGCGTCCAGAGACTGTGATGTGGACTGTCCTTCAACATTTGTTCCAAAGGCTCTGTGTGATAAACATTAAGCTTAATATTTCTGGATTTATTTAAAGCAGTGCACAGCTGTCTGTTAGCATCTTACTTTGCAACATAGTGCTGAAGTTTACTAGTTTAAATCAGCTTACTGCCACTCAGATCCCCATCCAGGTTTTAAAACCACCATAAATACCAAACGACTGATAAATCGTGTTACATTTTTCTTTAATATAATAATAATTTGGTGTAGAAAATGGATGGATGAATGACTGAGTAAACCTTCATTCATTTCCTTAATATAACACAATTACGTTTTCAATTTAATTGATCAGGCAAACTGTAACCACTCTGACAGATTTATTTTCCTCAGACTTTGTGCTGTCTTAATAATGTCAATCAAGAAGACTATATTTCCTGTGCTGTTGTGTCACTAACAGACGTGTGCGTGTGTGTTTGCGTGCTGGGATCAAGGGGTTACAGTATATAAAACAACAGGATTTAGATCTATGAATATTTATGGAGCTGAAAATAACCGAAGAGTGGATG
This sequence comes from Botia almorhae, assembly GCA_036877575.1. NCBI lineage: Eukaryota > Metazoa > Chordata > Actinopteri > Cypriniformes > Botiidae > Botia > Botia almorhae. The sequence continues at coordinate 2,464 of JAZGTJ010000287.1, forward strand.
GTCCTGGTGTGGATAGCTTCTCCTCCTTGAACCTGTGGACTCCTTTAATTACTCCTGACCTCCTGTGCGGAATGTGTTGTGCAGCGCTGGATTTGAGATCACAAATCACATGCTGCTATATTGTTGTGTCTGACAAGATACAATGATTGTGGTTATGATTTAGTGCAGAAGATGGACACCCTGAGAGACGAGCACCGTGCTGAGAGCACAAACAGTAAGTTATTGTATTTTAAGGTGGTGATACTGGCAACGGTGGTGGTCAGCATAAATTGCACATATAGGTTTAAGACACGAGTATAACATTTAATATATAACTGTTGAACGGAATCATAAATCATTTCGTATTTGCTAACCTCTATATGTCATGGTAAACAAAGAGTGAATGAAGAAATACTACCGTGCTTTTAGCCTGCAGTTTATTTTTAAAACCATTACATACAAATGTGGCCATTTAAAAACACACTACATACATGCATTTACCTACAGCTGTGTGATTTGTTGCACATCATTACTAATTCGGCTTTTTATCGATGGCTTGCTACTAATATAGATGACCTTGTTAACTTGTAGGGTCATTTTGTTGATTTGTCGCTTTACATTTAAATCGAGAGACAAAGCAGGTGCCCCTGGACAAGGCCTACTTACAACCCCTCTGCCAGCTGCCATTTATACACTGTTTCTCAATATTCCCTATAAATCACTTTGTCATTTATATTTTTTATTCAGGACAATATTGATTTAAATAGAAGAAAGTTTTATGAATAAACACCTTACAGTATGCGTGCCCCCACACCTCACTGTTTTGACATTGCTGTAATTCAATGTGTGTTTTTGAGTCTCTTGAGTTATAGTGGTGTGTGGTGTGTTGAAATAGCCTGCGCTAGCTGTCCTTAGTGTTTTTTACGTGTCAGAAAAGTTTTCAGAACCTTTCCCTGTACTTTGACTTTTGCATTTTCCTCCTATTATCACTCAGGGTTGAATGATTTATTGTAACTAACCCGTGATTTTTACACTGGAGTATTGTGCTGTTTCTGAGGTTATTATTGTTTATTAACGCATTGATAGAACAAATAATATGGCGCAGGCTACTCATTGAATTGAATACTTAGTCTTAGTGGCTTGTTCAGATCTCTGACCATAACTATGAGTAATGTTACTAGTAATGGTTGACTAAGAAATTACCAGAAATGTTTGAGAATTCCACAGTAGATCAATGAGGTATAAGAAGGCTTTTGTTTTAAGTACTGATGTTGTGATGTGCATAAAATAATGAGCAGTGCTCTTTCTTTCAAAGCCCACCACTATACAAAAATTAAATTGTAAAATGATTAAAATTTCATATCTATGCAGTGATTTCGCTCTCTGTCTTTTGCCTTCTCTTTCATGTGGTCAGTTCACAATCTGTCCCTCAGGCATAAAGATCTGAGCAGAGGGCATCATTTCACCTTGACCTGCAACTGAGGTGACCAGGCAGGCACAAAACTCTTCACATAATTAAAAATAGGCTGCGGCCCGGCTGTCGCACGCTTCCTGTTGCCTCTGTGTGGCCGCGGGGCCTCGCTGGCTCCTCCAGCTTTGTCTTTCACATGAGATTTGAGAAGGCTGGGGTGGCGTTGTCTGGCCCCCAGTGGGCAGTGCCGCTTGCAGGCCGATTGCAGGGTGTGCGATTCTGCAGCGAGATGAGGGGGAGAAGCCCGGAGACATCAACACCAATTGGCACTAATTAGGAGGCCTAGACTTGCTGGGGTTTCAGCTACGTTCGTGTCAGGAATACTGATGGCAACCGAGTGCTGGGACACTGCTGCTGTCACCACAGAACTCTCTCTCACACACACACACACACACATGGTGTATATAGGGGCAAAGGCTTCAGTAATTACAAATGGCTCCTGTGGCCTATGACTATTTATACTAATACTGCTACTGGCTGTATACTAATACTGTTACTGCTACCATTCTAGTCGACCAGAGTATGGTTCTCACACATCACAACACTCTTGGCAGGCCCTCTGTGGGACAGGCTCGGTGCACAGTATGTCATCCCCATCTCCATCACAGAGGAAGCTGTACAGCCCAACTGGGAATGTGTTTTTAGAGAGCATTGGCAGGACCCACAGGACCCAGTTAACTGCCCTGTAGCATTAGTGCTGGAATTCAGTGCTACAAAACCTCTTCTGTATTGATCACACTTAAGGTGTATGTGGCAATGATAGTGGCTTTCCATGCTCCGTTTAGTGAGCACTTGGTAGTATGCTTTCTTCTTGGAGCCTGGAGGATGAGGCCTGCGGCTCAAGCCAGAGTCCTCATCCACCCTCTTGCACGTCAAGGGCGGTTCCCCGAAGTGTCATCATACAATACAGCATCTCATTCCCTACACAGGGAACAAGGGTTACAAGTGTAACCTGAGATGTTTTATACGTAGGCTTGTATTCTTATGACTTTTGTGACATGGGAAAAGAAAAAAGAAAATAGAAAATTCAAAGTAGTTTTGTCATATACATAAACTTTTCAGCACTCGTTTTAATTTCTACCTTTTTACCTTCACAGAGCACTTTATTTTGAGAGTTGTTTAGGTGAGAGAAGATCCAGTAACTTAATGCTGTTTGGGGGAAATTGTAAAGTTTCATTATTTTATTATGAGGTAAAAATTTTCATGAAAGAAAAGTAGTTTTTTGTTTGTATATGCTGTCGATTACATTTCTTTGATAGAAAATTGGAATCAAATAAATCGGCATCGAAAGGTCACACTTAAAAATTTTTTAAATTGGAAGCGGCCAAGAAAATTGCAATAGGTGCATCTCTAATAAATGTATTTACAAGTGTAACGTTATCTTCTGTTTCATCCACATTAAAGGATCAAGCTGACCAGGCTTTATTGGTAGCCAGAAGTGTAGCCTCACCGTGCCCCTGCACACAATTCTCAGCTGTGGTCCATGGAAAACATTTTAGGAAAATCTTTCTAACTCCTAAATCCTGCCATTCCAATACCAATTTAGACCCTTGTTCGCATGTTTCTCACCCTGCTGTGTCTTAGCCCCCGCCCTGGCCAATCACTGCTCTTTATGGGATTATCCAGCCACCAATAATGTCCTCTGCCCTCATCATTTCCAGGAAAAACATTCTGGACAAACACTGCAGGGATCTCACCTGCGGGAGGGCATGGCACGGCTAAACTGCTGCGGACTGGGTTGGTTACTGATAGTGTGTCTTTGAGAGATATGAGAGGGAATGTATATGAAATGGGCATTCAGGGAAACTGGTAAGAAAAAATTGCCAGGCTTAACTGGGGATGACAATCAGTGGTAGGGAGGGCACTTCCTCGACCAAACAGATGTTGCATCTCATCACCACAGGAAGCATCATATACATTTCTGGCCTGCCGTGTTGTTAGTCATTGAGACATCACGGGGTTAAGTTTTATTGAGCTTAATCCATGAAGAAAAATGAATCTCATGCAGAGAGCATGATAGAATCTTTACTTATCTTCATTTTTCGCCACATGACCGAGGCTGGTGGAATTTGTTTCTATGACTGCATAGCAAGGCAAACATCCCGGAGGTTGTGTTTTTCATTGTCTCAGCGATGGTGTGGAAAACCAACTGAATCTCAGTTGTATTTGAATGATTAAATAATAAACAGTCTAATCGAACTATTTTTATATTCATATTGCAGTTTTTTCTTATTTGCTTAGCCACATATCACTGTTGATATGTGATCATTTCACTGTGGTAAGCCTGTGTTTGGAACTAAGTTTAGTTCAGCCGAACTATTTTGGGAAAGGAGCTCTTGACACAAGGCTGCACCACTGAAAAATCTCCCCCAGATTGGGTTCCGTCGGAGCATCACCAGGAAGCGATCAATAAACGAGCGGAAAGAAGCCCGTCTCCCTTGATCATGATGTCAGAGCGTCCTCAGAGCTAAAAGAGTGAAGAGTCAAGCATTTGTTTTGTTCTACTAATGAACCCATTCACCTCAGCGTTATCACCAGTACTGCTTGCTGAGGCTTCCATCACTATTACCATTGCCCATACAACCCCTAACCCAAAGTATTAAACTTCTCCCGTAGTGATTGACATCACTACTGACACAAACAATTCATAAAAATGTGTGACCTGTTGAGGAGAGGTCTGGATTTATTCTAAATGATCAGATGTGCAGTTTTTGTTTGGTAAACAATGAAATAAGCAAAACAAAACAAAAATCGTAGACTTACATTCTTGGACCACAATATCACAGAGACCTAAAGCTGGGTTCCTTTAATGGCTAATAAACAACCACTTAACAACTCCATATAACAACATGCTAACATCCATTCAGAATATTGAAGCAACTGCATAGCAATGCCCTGGCAACCTCCCAGACCACCCTGTGGCATAATAGCAACGAGCTCTGCTTGGACAAATGCCACATGCATTTTCTTCAGAAAATGTACAACTCTTGTTGTTCATTGCCATTCTGTTATTTAAATCCAATATAGCATCTAAACGGATGCTTTGTCTTGCATATCCATCCATATTTCTAATGCCTGAGCAACTAATCTCTATTAAGAGCAATTAGGAGCCTGTATCACCAATGGCTTCACACAGGTTCAGGAGCAAGTGTCCTGGCATCCAACTATCATGCCTGCTGGTGACACCTCTCAGTTGGTGCTTCCTGCCCGCAATCACTTGCTCTATTTTACCCCTCTCTCCTCACATCTGGAACATTCTCTCAGAGTGTGAATGTGGGGTTATTTCTCTCAGGCACAGTTTATGTACCTGTGTTTATTGTCCTGTCATTTTTACTTGGTTATTCTGTCATCTGATAAATCTTTCTCATGTTTTCACTTTCTCTCTATCTCTGTTGCCGTCTTGCTCTCTCGGTCTCGCTTTCTCTCTCTCTCTCTCTCTCTCTCTTTCTCACTCTCTTAAATGTTCAATTTAAGTGTGCTTTATTGTCATGACAAATATTTTACACTTGTATTGTCACAACATTTACATTTATACAAATATACAAATAAATTAGTGCAAAAAATACCACTTAAATAAGAAAGAAACATAAATAATTGGAAAAGAAAGACAAAAAAATAATGAATCTAAAATATGTGCAGGTACTTGAAATAAATAAAAAACAGAATAATGACCAATGGCAGGAATTTGATGGTGTCCAATGACTACAATAATGATTATCTCTTTTCTCTCTCTCTCTCTCTCTCTCTCTCTCTCTCTCTCTCGCTCGCTCTCTCAGCTCAGACATTTGGGGTGACATGAGGGTGAGTAAATGTTTCTTGTTGACAGAATTTTCCTAAATATTTTGGGACTACCAACCTGCCTTTAGCAAATCCTGTATATGGCTCTCAGCACATGAACAAACCAATGTTCTTTATAAAAGAGAGAGTTTTCTTACCAACAGTCCAGTTAAAATAGCCCCCGAGTTTTATTTCCAGGTTTGAACAGCACTACCAAGCAGCTTGTTGCTGCCTTTCTCTCCTTTGGCTGCCTGTCTGCCTTTTCACTCCATCATTCCACACTTTTATTGCCATGTGTGCAGACAGAGATGGACTGTGACAGCAGGCGGTGGGCAGCGCCTGATCCCAGACCTGCGTCCACCCCCCGTCGCCCCACAGGGAGGGCAGGAGATGAGCCCCGTGCGTGGATGGCCGGAGGAGCTCCACAGAGAACACATGTATCACTGTAATGTCTTGTGAAGGGCCACTTTGCCAAGAGTATTAATTAGAGGTCAGGCTTTTGGGGAACTGCTTTGTTTCGGCCCCAACTCCACACACTCTGCCAGGTCAGGGCTCCACTCCAGCATGGCTACAAGGGAGACTGCTCAAGGCCTGTGTGTATGATTGTGTGTGGGCAGGAAGTAACACATCACACTGCTTGATCCTCATTCAGCTATTTGTGTTAAGTCAAGAATAACTACAAAGGGTAAAAGTTCAGTTAAATGCATGTCAATACTTTTTTCTAATCTCCACCAAAAGTCTCTTATTAGTTACAGATCACGTACATAATATTAAATTTCATTTTTTTGTTTGTTTGTTTACTTGCTGTTAAGAAGTTCCAACAATGTACAGCTCTCACTAACACAAACTTTTTCTATATATGCTTGTTGATGTTTAATCATCACTTAGTTATTTTTATCCTGTTTTAAATAGTGTTTAGATCTGTGTGTGGCCATTTATGCTATTTTATGTAAGTGTTCTCGTGAGCTGTTAACTGTTTCAAGCACCTTTACATTTCTCATGGGAAACTCTCTGATTACTGATACAAGGTAAGAAATATTCAATGTTTGTTGATGGAGTAAATTATTTAAGTAATTGTACATTAATGCAGTAAATAATTCAGAAAAATGCACACACACACACAGATACATCTTTCATTCCTTATGTTTTTGCTTTGTATTCATACACGGCAATGCCTGTGTATGAATTTCTAAACAGAAAACAGCTCGTTTTTTTTCCTAATTCCGCTTTGCTCGTTCTTCTCATCGTTTCCTGTTCTTTACTATCCATGTCAATAAAAGTCACAAAATAATTTTACTAACTTTTCCAGTCACATTTCTTTTCCTATGTTCTCTCTTCTCCCGTGCACAGATCGTTAGCGTTGTGGCATTGGCTAACAGTCGGCATGGACAGGCCTGTACAGGCGTCCGGGAGATGACCGTGTCAGAAGGTAACAGGATTTCGCCCAGCTATGGAAACCAGAGATAGAAATCGGAAAATGTTTATGTGATATTGCGTCCGAAGTGACAACTGTCAATAGCTGCTGGATGTAGTGAGGCAGGTATGGATTTTTGAAAGGCGCTCTTCCAACCCTGCCTGTCATTGGATAGTGACCAACTTCAGCTCATCTGTGCATGTTGAAAATTTAATCTGTCAACAAATGCTGCATTAATAGGGTCCAGGGAGTCGGGGGAGGGGAGGAACAAGCATGTCAAGCAGTGTAGAATCACGAAAGATAGAAGGAATAATGTAAACAAGGAAATTTCACTACATAGCAGCAAAAAACACACATGCAGTTAGGCAGCAATAAAATCGGTGTTTAAGACTTAGGGATTTAAGACTTCTCAGTAAAGCCATACAGTAGATATACATCTCGCCAATGTCTCGTGAGTGAACTCTACAGCCCTTCTGTTTTACTAAGCAGTCATTCCCTGAAATACACACTGTGAGAGTGAAGAAGCTTGACCGCGCCAGCAATTACTGACTCCACACCTCTAACTCTTTAATTTGTTCCTCACAGACTTGCCTGCAGCCAATACGCAAAATCAATAGTCTCACCTCCAGAAGAACTACTGCCAGCAGCTCCACTGACATATGAAGATACATGTTACTACATGAGGTAAAACAAACGAACTGCTTTTTTTACGTTTTCATGTTGTCACACGTTCAGCGAGGGGGATAATTGTTTGTTTGCCAGTGTTTGTTTACTTTATTTGTTTACGTATTTGCCAAAGTCTTTATTCCTTGGCAAATCCGCTAAGTGGCTGTCTGTCAAAGTGCTGTAAATTGTTCTTCTTGAGCTGTTAATCTATGCTGGATCCATGAACTGTTTAGATCTAGTGCAGTAAGTGTTTCTCTGTTCAGAGGAAACCACTCATTATCCCAGCATGTAACAGGATTTGCTCTTAGCACTTAGCAGTTGTCGAAATCCACTTTACCTGGTTTTTCTCATTATGTGATAATGGACGGAAAAACACAGTGGCTCGATAGCCTCGCAATTAATCTCATCTGCATTGTGTTAACTCTGTTACCGTGCGGTGGGGGGAGTGGAGCAGCTCCCCACCATTTTTCTGCCAGGCACTTTCCTAAGAAGCACATAATAGGTGAATAAGAAATTAAAGAGGGGTTGAACTGGGGTCGCCCAACAAAGCTTTATGTTTTGATTAACATAACTTAGTATATAATTATCTGGAAGAGGACATGTTTTATTGATGAAATCACCTCTCTCTTTCTCTACAATTCCCAGCTGTAAACCGATACCTGTATGGCAGATAGGATGTCCTTATTAACAGGAAATGACACGTGCAAAACATTTAACTTCTGTATTGAGACGGACTTCTGAGTGACACCAAAAATTAAGAGGGAAATTTATTAGGACGGGACTTCCTGTTTTCCTGTTTTTTTTATTAGTTTGGAGTTTATTGTTGATTTTTTACTGGTACATTGGCACGTTTGTTCTTGCACATTAACAGATGTGAGTAAAGATATTTTGTTATGAATGCAGCTTTTTCCTTTTCTTTAAAATGTGCACTGATGATAAAATCATGGACATTTTTTAAAGGAGATTTTTATGTCTATAAAGCTGAAATTCGTAACTCTTGCCTTTCTGTCACCATCTCTGTTAGAACCATTAAATTGCAGTTTACTTTATGTATATTTCATTAAGTATGTTGCAGTCAAATGAAGTCAAATTGACATTACCTGGGAAATCTGACCCGACAGCTCATATTATAAATCATTAATATAAGTTTACCATTGTGAAATGAGGTAAGGTACTATAATGACAGCCTTTCGAACAGGTATCTGTTACGGCACAGTCATTGTTGTTTTTTTGTTTATTTTTAGCCACAAAAAGTATGAATTGCAGCTTTAAGGTGGATCATCTTGGCATGTATTTTAAAAGTTCTACAACTTTTCAACAAAACCATTCTGTGAGTCAAAAGTGAGGTCTCTATCCTTAAGCACTCAAACTAACTTATTTTTAGACATTGTACATCCTCCTTATAAACATAGGCTTAAAAGACCCCACAACATTAATTATGACTTCAAGCTAAGTTTGCAAACTTTGTGGCCCAGAATATGACCAGTGGCCTCATGTTAGACCAGCTGGAGAACTCCTGTTCATTAGTGCACGGGAGGGTTGTGGTCCATGTGTGTGTTGTTGCTCTCTCAGGGATGGACCGTGAAGTGCCGGTGAGGCAGCAGCCTGCAGACTGGGAAAGCTGATGTCACGGGGCAGTATGATGACGTGGACGACCAGCAGTGCAGTTAGGTCTGTCAGTGTGCATCCATCACGGCCATGGCTGGTCACTGGCCTCTCTCCATCCCCACAGCTGAGACCAATGTGGACAGACAATTGGAGCCCCTCATATTTAAAGCTAAGAAGTTCCGACAGATGACACCCCTCAGGAAGGCTGCAAATGTGCGTCCCCCACCTCTGTGCTTTTTAAATTTCCTGAAGTGATGAGAAAGATCCCAGTTTTTGCCCATACCCATCGGTGGACCAACACCAGTTTTGGTTTTCCTATTGTAAAATCATAAACATGATCTCTTTGTTATCTCAAAGGCCCCAGTAATCTACTGTAAAGTTTCAGATCAGATGTCAGCATGTCTCAAATTATGCTCATATTATGCTCAAAGTCTGCAGGTCAGACATTTTTCATTTATTTTCAAAAACAAATGATCAGAACTATGCTCTACACATCAATTTTATATCTCTTACTCTTTCAAAAAGTGTGTTTTTCTTCAAAGGAATGCTTTGAAACATCTGAGTTCATCTTTAAATGAAATATTATGCTCTGTCCTATTCAGCCTAATACTGTGAGACACTTTAAACAAGTAGAAACATGACCTCTGGACCACAAGCCACAAATTGTAAATCATTGATGAGATGCTCCTCTTAACTATAAGCTCTGGCTGCCTCTGTCAATCTTCTTCACCAATTATCAGCCACTATCCTTCATGTTTTTTAGTTCTGTTTTTACACGACCTTCTCTAACGCTAGAGTCACACTTGAAGCATTCTGTTTTCTTTTATCAGTCACAGAAAATATTCGTTTTCATATTTGAAATTATTTGATGGCTTCCACCAGGATTAGGAACGTGGCTGAAATACATGTGCACTGCCAAATGTGCTCATTGAAAATAACCAGAGAAGCATTTTATTGCTCAGTGGTGGCTCTTTCATAGCTCAGGACACTTACTGGAGTTCTTAATTGTGTTCATTTAAGTATCAGCTTTGTCCCAAATGACAGACTGATGTTTATCCTAAAATTAATTCCGACTAATAAAGATAATTGAAACACATAAAGATTATAGAAACATAAAATGAATGTGGATTGTATAGCTATTTGGTCAATGGAAAATTTGATGAGACTTTTTGAGTTTATATTGAAATCTCTAATTATTTAAGATTATTTGAAAAGTTTGCAAAACAAATCTGAGCGTGAAATTCCTGTTATTTTTTTAGGAGAAGCAGAAGCTGAGAAACAAAAACCATGTTTCCAAAAAAAATAATGCTTGTTTTCCACATAATGTAATCCATTTTTTTTAAAAAGTGCAAAAAAATGCAAAAAAAGAGAGAACAAGCTTAAATTCTCAGATCAAACTGTAACACTGAGCTTGTATATTCATGAAACTCCAAAACAAATGTTTTGTGAAAACTTCAGATTGTTTATTGATTTTCATCTCTTAAGCTTGAGTAAGTCTATGTGAGGGTCTCCCGCGGGACTCCAGGGGTTCAATGAGGGAGTCACGTTTCAAACCTAGCTGCACACTGTGCCATGTCTGCTCATGGGATATGATAACAGGTAGAATGAGTGGAGAAAACAGCAGCCCTGTTTCAGCAGAATGGCTCACAAATTCTCATCAAGAGAGTTCTAGGTCTCTTCTTCATTGTACAAAAAAATACAAAGCAAGGCTAAACATGAACAGCCTTTAAAGTAAATACATTTGCAAGATCATGTATTTGCAAATATAACATAAAAAAGTTTTAGGAAGGGTCTATCTTTTACTAAAAGCATATACACATGCATGCATATATATGTATATGTGTGTGTGTGTGTATATATATATATATATATATATATATATATATATATATGTATATATATGAGATATTTTGTGTGTGTGTTATTTTAGCGAACAGTATTACATAAAGTCTAGATTCTCACCTACAAGGATTTGTTTCTTGTATGTGTACACATGTGAGAGAGCAAGAGGCCAAGGCACAGAGAACTGGCACGCTACACACTCTACTTAACAGACACACTCTGCTTGTTTTCTTACGTATGTCACTCTCATATAAATAGCATTGATTAAAGTCCCAACCACTCGCAGCATCTGTGCTTTTTGGCAGCCGCTTCCGTTTGGCACATGGACTTCCTTATTTAGGATCTTGTGTTTTTTTTCCATCTCAAATGGACCTTGAGGACAAGCAGACACCTTGCCAATGGCTCCACATCGGCAATCCCAGATTAGAGAGATCTACAGCCTGACCTTACTGGACACTGTGTCTGAGTAGGTTCCTGGTATCGCATGACCAGTCATAATGGTGCGTAAGCCACATCGGGGACACTGTCAGCACTGTGCTAATGTTCACTTTGCCTACTCAGAAACCATTGGCCAGCACCTCTGGAAAACCAGATCATCCCCTCTGATGATTCTCAGAACAGAATAGTCATTACTTTTTCGTCTCACTGGGCCTGTGTACTTAATCCAGTCTGATCTAGTCTGAAATAATGCACACTGACCTATTGTGGATCTGACGTGAGATCGTGCTGACCAACTGAAAAAAGATTCTCGTGTCATAGATGTTCCTTTCTTACATTAACGCATTTGGCAGACGCTTTTATCCAAAGCGACTTACAGTACATTTGAGGTATACAATTATTTGGTACATGTGTTCCCTGGGCATCGAACCCACAACCTTTGCGCTCCTAACGCAATGCTCTACCAATTGAGCTACAGCTACTTGTTGTAGAGCTTGTAATTACCGTCTGTTGGTGTTTTAGAAGCTTAAAATTGGTTTTAAATATTTCCAGTTAAATACCATTTAAAGTCGTATTCAGCTACGGAACAAAAGTGTGCAATCAGAAATATTAAACGAGTATGTGAATTCCAACCTTCAGTAAAAAGAAAGTAGTTTGAAAAATAAAGTTTGACAGACAAACGTCCAATGAGATCTACTGAGATAAAATAATACCCAATATTGCTGTCTGAGATGCATTGCATATATATTAATGCAACGTGGAGCACATCTGTTGGCGAGAATCATAATTTAAGTCACAGCTTGGTGTCCTGGTAATTACAAAATCTAATACGTTTGCTCTAGCTTAAAAGCCTTCATGTTTCATACACATGAAACAGCAAACAAGAGATAAGACTTCAAAGCGCGGCTTCTTTTAAGTTAAACTCTTTAAGGTGATATTGGTGGTCTAGATGTTTGGGATTGTTTTTATGTTGTGGATCTGATTCAGACTACCCTTATGAGCCTTGGCAAGGAGATGTGTTTGGAATTTATTATGGAGCCTGTGTAGGTGCTGTGGTAGATGTTCTTTGGAAAAGGAAGGTGGAAACAATCTAAAACAAATGGGAATCCTAAACCAGGTTCTAAAATAGCACATGAACAAATGATAAAAATAAATAAAAGGTTAAAAAAAAGATTTCTTTGATCTGTAGAAAAAGTTCATAGATGAAACTATACGCTTTGCTAAAAATGAATTGTCATACATTGAATGTAGGATTTCTGTCTCTCAACTGGTAAAACGTGCTTCTTTGGAAATAAGTGTTTGTAGGTTTCTGTGGCTCTTTCTTTATCAACTAAAATTTCACTATATTGATGCTAAAATCAAACTTTGAAAACTTTGAAAGTTTACAGTTGACCACCGTTAAGTCTTTTGGATGTGTTTCAGGTCAACGGGAGCGTCTTGTTATGGCATCTCAGATGTGTGAGAAGATTCTCATCACCGAGGCATGTCCTGCATAAAGAGCGTGAAACAGAGAAGACAAGGTTTGTTACATATTGATGCCCATCAGCCCTGAAGATGGGAGCCATGTTTCATCCCCCTGTGCTTCTCCGCTTCTTGGCAGACGTGCCCCTTGCTGCTGCATAATCATATTAATTTATGCCCTGAATCAATTATGCATTCAGATTCTCCTGATAGCTTGTCACTTTTTATCCATTAGTTTTTGTGTGCCGGTTGTAGGATGGTAAATAAATAGAAAACGCAACACGCCCCGCATCGCTGGAGGTGTGGCGAAGCATCCGGGCGCGTTTGTGGAGATTTAAGGGTTATTAAGCAAAAAGGGAGCAGTCTCTTTAATTTCTCGTGTCTTCTTAGAGACCGCGATGGGTTTGTTATTGGTGGCGAGGGAGGGACCGGCAGGGGTGCAGATGTCACATCTTAGTCATGTTTAACAAAGAGTAGGAAGTTCACCAGGATCGTTGCCACAAACAATCACGGCACAAAATGCAAATATTTTCTCTGATGAGGCACGTTGCAGTTTTCTTGACAGCGTCGGAGCACTGCAATTACCTGCGAGAGGGAACTGGCATGGGGGGGGGCAAGCTTGAGGAGACAGACTTAAGCATCTGGGCTTGTGTTCACAAATTGTCTTATTGGAGAGAGTGTTGATGTGGAATCAGATGTCCCCTACAAACTGACCTTAAACAATACGTAAGAATGATTTAGAAGCTCCGTCTTTGACACTGCTGTGAGGATTGGCTGTGACATGACACTTCACTGAGAGATTACACAGGAAACTGCTCTTTTTTATTTTGTAGGGCAGGGCTGCCAGTACCAGCAGAATCACTGTTTTCTGCTAATGGCAAAACTCATTTGTTTAAGTGTAAACCTTCTGGATCCAGATGCATCACAGAGATGACAGAGATGTGCCATATTTTATCCAACCAATTAATCATCACAGCACCTTAAATTTGGGAAAGAACTGACATTTATTTAAGTGACTCTGATATGTGAAGGAATATGTATTTCATGGTTCTGCTGTGTATAGGAATATGTATCTCCTATTCCTTTGTAATCTTATTTAAAAATGCCATCATGTCTAATTAGATTATTTTGGATTATTTCAACATATGGTTACAGGAAAACATGCGTGAGGAATTTAAGGAAACAGAGTGTGCAGGTATGAGGAAGAAAGCCATATAAAGCAATCGGCATTCCCTTTACGTAATAATAGGAAATCGGGTATCGGGTTTCCACAGGGTTGGGGTTACACATCAATTAATGCCTAAATGCGGAGCAAGCTGATCCATTTTCAAGCTGTGATCTTTAGCAGTGTCTTATATTACGCAACCATGGGCTAGATATCTAACACCTTTCATTTAATTTTCTGCTGAAGCAAAATGCTTAAATCGAAATTGCATTCCGTCATATAGCAATATACAAGAGATTGATAAACAAGTTTTGAAGTCTGTGTGGCCGATATACAGATTATTCAGCATAATCGAAACATAATTTAAATTAATATTGTGTTTTAGTATATTTTGTGCTGTGTAAATGTAAAAAAAAGGAATGATAAAGAGGTATTGTATAATTATTTAGCTGTGTACATTAATAGGTTTTGATTAGAAAGTTTGTAAATTTGCAGTGATTTCAATAGACTGTCCTGTATGGTAATAAATAGCATTGAGGGTGGCAGAGACATCTGAAGGTGAAGGACAATATGAGTAAATTGTTCTTATCTTGAAGTAAAGCATCTCATGAGTGCAAAACAGGCCAGTGGCGATCTGATGTGTCAGACAGACAGACAGACAGAAAAAAAGAAAGAAAGAAAGAAAGAAAGAAAGAAAAAGAAGGACTGGAACGCAGGAACGCGGACTGCAGTAACCCTTCACCATTATTGGGGGAGGGCCTAAACCCATGGAAATTGGTATTTCTCCAAGGTTGCTCTTTCATAGCTCAGGAGATTTGATGGAGCTCTCAGTTGTGTTTTATTTCATCTTGGTCTCAAATGTTTCTCCTAAAATTCCCTAGGAGAAATAAAAATGAAAACAAATGAGACTATTGTTGAAAACATTTATAAATGTTTATAAATGTTTATAAATGTCTACTATAGTAGTACAAAGCTGTACAATTAATGTAGAATTTGATTAGTAAAGTTTGAGTTCATATTGAAATCTTCAATAATTGTTTACAGACTTGGCAAATCTGAGCTCAGTTTTTAAGATCTGTTCTGAAACTTTAATGGAGACATTTGTTATATTTCTGGGTGTTTTCGTCTGGAGAAGTATCTGAGACACAGGAGAAAAAGTTTCTGTTTGCTCTCCATTTAATGTCATTGTTGTCTATGAGAAACAATTGTGACGATAAAGAGATTTCGTCTGTGGTTTCTCTTTCCTGTGGGAATTGACAAACGCTCGGTTGCTTAATTACAAGTGTTTCATCGTAAATTTGGACAAACGTGTGACCCTAAACGAACATATTAATATTTGCTGTATTGAAACTTTACAGATCTGCGTTGACAGGATAAAGTCAAGCGAAAGAAGCAAACAGAAACTTCTTGGCAGGTCACCGAATAATGTGCGATTCATTCTTAATAGCTTAAGTAATTGCAGAAATGTGAGTGACAGAAAAAATTAAACGTTTGCAGATACTCGGAAAAATTCTATTGAACAGATTGTTTTTTTTCAGACAGTTTGAGGCTGTTATGCGTCCTTTCACACAATAGAGATAAAGCAGCACTTCCGATGTCTGTTCTGAACTTAGACTGCCGTGACACGCGTCCAGGAGTTAATGTACAAAATGACGCTGCTACTGTCTAAAGGTATAAAAAAGTTTGGCCTCTTTAAAGTTCCGTATGCCATATGCTACAAAAAACCTTCGAGAACAGTTTCAGCACAACATGAGAGGATAAATACATAAATGGACATGGAATCAGAGTGAGAGAGCGAGAGATAAAAAAGAATCTGGGGTTTGATCTCTATAAATCAGGATGCAAACATCCGCTTGCCTTTTGTCTGTCTCTTGTCACTGAACGGATTAATTCGAATCGTCTTTATGTTATTAGTTTATGGGCCATGAGATTAGATATGAATATGAAACAGTCAACCCGTACCGCGACAATATATCAAAAGGCAATATAAGAGTTAATACGCAGACAGAGTAAGGTTTCCATGTATGAAAGCTGACCATCTCGACTCAGCTGAATGCATACAGATTTTTGTAATCTAAGGACAGACACTTAAGACCGCTTCCTTAATTAATATTCACTTTAAAATACACACAAAATCAGTCGTCATCGAAAAGTCTTCTGCAGTCATTAGACTAAACACGTGGCTATGATATTTATTTTTTGTAAAACAAATAAAAATTAAAACAAAGTTTGTGTCAAACATTATTATGTTCAAGTTAAAATGTTTTAAACGTTCTGAAACTAAAATATTAAATAGCTTGTGTGCCATTGACAGTCAAATGAGAAAGACAGCCGGTGAACTTTTCTCAACCCTGGAATACACCGACAGCCCTTATTTAAGAGGAAGATTAAGCCTGTCAGAGCATTGATGTGTAACTGTCTGTGTGTATTTAATCTGTAATCGTTTTTCATTGTTTTTATTAATTACTATAATCTTCCCGTCCATATAATATTTCCGAATCTGATTATGCTCATATGCTCATATAATGCTCATATAATGTTCCCGACCATTAAAATATATACGTAACAGTAATATTAATGTTTAAAAAACCTTACTAGCCTATTCAAAGGACATTCAGATATAACAATTTGCTATGACAAGACTGCTGAAAGTAAAAAATAAATATATTTAATCTAAACTAAACCAATTTTTTTCCAGTCTTTATTTTTAAGACTTCAAAAGATGATCTGTTG
Source organism: Botia almorhae (assembly GCA_036877575.1). NCBI lineage: Eukaryota > Metazoa > Chordata > Actinopteri > Cypriniformes > Botiidae > Botia > Botia almorhae. The sequence continues at coordinate 19,018 of JAZGTJ010000287.1, forward strand.
AATTTGATTAGACTAGAATTCGTTAAATGATTTGTTGCAATTTACATTCAAAAAACGGAGTTCTTACTAAGAGAGGGAGCTGCTGCGCAAGATTACGCGTCCCTTTTCATTTGTTACCCGTTTTCATGTCAAAAGTGTCCTATTTACTGTCTAGTGTATAACAACACGAAGACATCCTAAACTCTGCCGTGCAGTTTGAAGCTGAAAAGTGATCGATACCTGCGCTGGCTGCAGACAAGCAGAGGAAAGGAACCGTGAGCACCAGCCAATTATCCGCCAGCTGAAGTGACACCCAGTGACCGTGTGAGTACCGACGTAATTACGTTTATATATTGAGATGACACTGAACGTCATGGGTTACCTTTATATCTATGTTTAATTTCTAGTAATTGTATTTGCATATCAATGACAGGTTAATCAGCCGCCCCTCAGCGTGCGCGCAGCGTGATCGCGTTGTACGTGTCTGAACGCATCTCTCTGCTCTCAGTACAACTGATGGGGTGCGTGGATGCGACAGTAAACTGACCGGTAACAAAGCTTGGAATATAAACTGTAATGGCTAAGTTACTTATAAAATGTTGTTTTGTTAAACTAATGTAATATGGCATTTATACTTAACAAAAACTGAACTGATATTAATATAATGGAAATTGTAACAGACGTAATAATACGCATGTATTAAAACATCAATAGGTTCATATCATATTCACAAATCCAAATGTGCGCAAGAACGCAGAAGAGAAGAGGACACTCGCAGGAACCAAGTCTCTCTCGCTCTCTCTCTCTCTCCACCTCGCTCTCTTTCTCTCTCTCTCTCTCTCGCTTTAATTTCTTTCTCTCCGTCTCCTATATACACATACGGTACAGAGGATCGTAGAGCATTTTGCGATTTATTTAGACAGACCAAAACAACAAACCGAACTGTAATTTAAAACTTTAATTTAGTCTACGGTCCAGGCCTCTGAAAAAGACGGAGAGGAAAAAACGATACTTTTGCGAAATGTTTAATGGCATTAATCGAAGGCGCGAGAGCATGACAAGTGCTGTTAAAGATTTATAGATTTACATTGGCGGTCTTGAATTATCTCGGAGGTACCTTTAATCTTGATTTAATTATCATTAAAGTGAACCAACAGTAAAATGAAAAGAGAGCAGACCCATTGGATCAAAGGCCGCTGTAGTATTTGTGCAGCAGAGAATGCCGATGATACGTTTGCGCTGACAGATAGCAAAGATTAAATTATCATATCTCTATAATTCAGCGTTTGTTGTAAACCCCATATGAGACGCTTCCAGCACGGATTAAGCCTCACAAAGACGAGTGGCTCTGGGACAGATATACATTAGGTGGCAGCAAAGAGACTTTATTTTTAAGCAAAGTATATACACTAAGCCTGTTCGGATCTCTGCACCATCATGACTCGTTAAGTGGTAAGCAGTACACATACAATAAAGGGGTACAAGCGATACTATAATTATTAAACTGTAGAAGGAACACACAGTTATGAGATTTAAAATGTCAGTAAACGGATTTGTGTTATCTGCCATATCTGATAAATAACAAGCATTAAAAATATTTTCAAACAACAACAATGTACAAGTAGATAATTAGCCTGTGAGGAATTAAATACATTTTAATGTAAATAAAAGAGTAAGTTTGGTCCTCTTAATAATTGTTGTGATTTTTTCACTAATACTAGTTAATACTTGGTATAACGAGATCAATGTAAAATCAAAACCAATTAACTGTGTTACTAGTCTACGTTTAATCGACTATTTGTAATTAGAAATGAAGAGAGTAAGAGACGCGCGTTGTTATTTAATTACGTTCTTTCTTTCAGAGAATACAGTTTCCTACTGGGCGGCTATCTAAGCTAAACAACAACAACGAACGTTTGAAATAATCCCCATGCATGTGTTAGTGTTGGTTTAACGACACTTACACCTTAAGTTGTTCGGTAAAGATAGCACGTTTCGTGTGGCGCTGTCTATGGTGCTGAAGTGTTAGTGGAAGGGTTCCTTAAAATGCACTTCCGACATTGTTAAAATCAGACAAAAAGAAACCAAGAAAAGTAAAGCAGAAGTAATGTTCATAACCCTAATGTAATGTAATGCGTGTAATGTATGTGACTGACTGAGCAAAATTTCGGTATGTGTTTCGTAATAAACAACAGAGAGCATGTCGTGCAGTTCCATGGTTTCATGGGAAACTTTCCTTGAATATTTAATATGCCTAATTATTATAGTTCATTAGGTTAGGTTACCTGTTGATTTCCAACAGTATAATACTGGTTAACATCTGTGTTCTTATATAAAGGTGTTTTTACTAGTATCACAAAAACATGCAGTTAGGGTATAAAAAAGTTTAGGAATAAGACAGAGAGAGAGAGATACATTTCATCATCAAATGATTATCATCTCTGCATTGCTCAGAATTTTTTTAGATATAGATAGGCTGGGTATAGATAGGCTATATGCCACAAACAGTATCCTTATTGTAAATAAACCTGCCTGTAAATATATACAAGTTATCACTGTTGTGTGGTTTAGCTTTTGGTATATTTCTTCATGTAATATTTATTATCTACTATCAGCCACAACAAAATTACTTTCCATTACGTGCGTTGAGGGCACCATTATTTCCAAAATAAAAAAATGATGCTTTGATGGAGATAGACTCGGTCAGCTTTAAAGGCTAGTCATGTGACTGATTTACAGAATTGATGGCCCAGAACTAATTAGTCTTAAGTTTAATAAATAACTCATAAATTCAATCAGAGGCATATTATTGGATTAAGATTCATGGTTTAGGTCATAGAAGCGCACTTATTTCTACCAGCTAAATGATTAGTGTGAGGACATAAATAACAGAGTGCGGCACAAGCGACATCATTACCGCATAAACAAAGACCACGCGCAAGAGAACTAAGGTGGAGGGTGCGAAACTTTTTAAACAAAAAGAGTCTCAGAGTCTAGAATAGGATTTGGGGGGAGGTTTGCATTTCCCCCTGAGGGAGAAACAGGGATGGACAGACCAGGCCAGTCAGAAGCACATAAGCTACTCTCACCTCCAGCCCTGCGCGCAATTTAAAACAATACACCTGAGCTATATCCGTCGTCTCATGCTGGCGTCAGTCTGCTGTCGCCCGCCTCTCCGCTCCCGTTCCTCTGCTCCTGCACTGTATTGAAATAACAGCACGACCAGCATGACAGTAATGAAGCATTGTTACACAATGTCTCTTGTTATTATTGCTCTCTCCCCAGAGTTCCAATGAGCACTGGAGACCGGTTTTGGGAAATGACCTTTGGCATCTTGTTCTCTTTTGAAGTGTGCTGTGGAAGTTACAGGGGCGGGCTGCATCTGAGATATGGAACTTTTCCTCTGCATCAGCAGCTTTTGGGGATTTGGTTGCATGTTAGTCCTCTGTTTGTGACTTGGGGCTGATTGATTGTTCTCGTTAATTGGGAGAGGTCTCCTTCAACTTCTCACTTCCTGTTTTTATGGCCGGTACATTGCCAGATTGCTGTTTAAGTGTCACTTTGTTCTAGACTTAAAAAAGTTTGCTAAAACTAAATGCGCGGCGTGTGCACCTTTAAAATGCGATGACAAAACAAACAAACAAACAAACTGTGATTTAATTGCAGGTTGCGGGTGTTTTAAGTATTGTGACAGTTTAATGATCTCTGTAGCAACGTGTTTTCATGTACAGTTGAAGCTAATATTCAAGGATCATACTGTATAATAGTTTATGTCTACTAAAATTATCTAACATATATAAGCCTGTCAACAAACTATTAAGTACATTAGTTAAAGATGTAAATGACAGATGGGTAATCAGTTCAGGAGAGAGATTATTGTCATCTGAATAAAAAGAGTCCAAAGGCGCTTCAGCTGGGCACAGTGGTCCCCAAAAAAAAATTGGCCAAATGTTTATATTCATTGTAAACAACATATTATCAGATCAGTTATTTTTGGCTTGTGATAGCTTTCTTTATGACAAATACCTTCAATAACTTATAATGATGCATTTTAATTGCCTTAAAGGCCAGATGTTTTGGACATCCTGTGTAAACATATAGCACAGTGATGACACAACACTAAAACTACAATAAAACTACAACCATCAAAGAAAAAAATAAAAGTATTCCTCAGGAATCAGTATGATTTAGTGACTGATAACTAGACCAACTGTTAGGGTCCATGTGAGCAGGTGTGTGTACTAAAGTACAGAGATTAAGAGAAATTAAGTGTAAGTAATGTTGGCAAACAAGTGAAGATAGCTCTGTGTGTGTGTGCGCGCGCGCGCGCGCGTGTGTATGTGTGTGTGCGGGCAAACAACTGCGTTTGTTTCTGAGGAGGGTGAGAAAGATGTGTGTGACTTTTAAGGTACTAAAACAATGTTTCCCGTAAACAATAAACATGTTTTGAAATCGACTGCGAGTAGACCGTTACACTTTATAGACGTTTTTAGAAAAATGTGGTTGTCCCCCATTTGCAGAATGAAAACGTCCCGTTAACAGCGATAGACTCACTGGTACGCAGCAGCTGATTGGAGCAGATGAGTTTTCAAAAGCACACGATGTCCCTTTAAGAAGCGAATCTCACCTGGACACACGCCACACAGCTGACACACAAGGTAAATGACGCTTTATATTTTCAACGCGTCTCCGTTTTATATGCACGATCGTCTACCTTTTAATTACCCACTTCAGCACCATGACATACGGTCACCAAATAAACGTAGTCAATTCTAAACATGCTTGATCTGACCCTCGTTTTAGTTTCTCTGTGCCGATTCCGAAATAAATAAAGTCACGTACAGTGCCAACTCGAAGAAACAAGCATGTTCCGCACAAAGTGAAATAAATCAGTACCGTTTGTCAGATCCGCGCGGTTTAGGGATGCTCACCGTCTCTTTATTCGCAACTTTATCCCGATAGGAAATAATGCACATTGTTTTTGCGAGTCGAGCGCTTGTCCTTGAAATGTTCAGTAACATTGAGATGGAGACAGACAGCGACGGGGCCGGCGTGAGATCGATGCTTTCCGTAAGCTTGAGAAATTGCTCAGTTGTGTTTCCGAGCGACATTTCTACCGAGCACATGGTAGTGTGTCAGGCGAAACGCGCGGTGGATGTGTTATTGTATTTGATGGGACACCCACCAGGATATAACGTAAGCTGAGGGCATGCTGCAGTTTCAGCCAATATAAATCACCAACACATCTCTAGCTGCTCTGATGCTTTATATGCCCTTGTTGAGTGTTTTTTTTTTACAATGGGCTTCGATTCCGATTCGCAAACAGCTTTAAAATGTGGGCTATCACTTTTGTGCTGCTGTGTCTTGCCATGATAGTTACAGTTTTCAGTATTTGCATTTATATTAATGTCTGTCTGTTTCTTTTAAAGCTGCAGTATGTAACTTTATTTGGTTAAAATCAACAAAAAATAAATAAAATAAACAGTTACTGAGTAAATACATAAGACGGCTGCATTTCTTAAAAGCAAAAGTATGTCATACCATCAACTGGCACCCGCGGTCTTTGTGAACTCAGTTGGTAGAGCATTGCGTTAGCAATGCAAAGGTTGTGGGTTCGATTCCAAGGGAGCTTGAAAGTCGGTTTGGGTAAAAACGCTTTCATAAATGCTATGTATTAACGCTTAGGTCAGATTAGTGGGCAGAACTGTCTCCCTACCTTACCCTGGTTCTTAATGGTAAGTTTATAATGATGATTTAGAATTTGAGCTGTCGGGTCGGATTTCGCTGGAAATATCTGTTTGACTTCAACATAATGAACATGCATTTTTATGTTTCAAACAGTGACGGCGACAGAGAGGCAAAAGTTACCGATTGCAGCTTTAAATAAATAATTAATGAGAAAACATGCACAGATTTCCTCATTATTCACCCCACTGTAATTTAAAACCATACCACTTTTTTCAGTGAACTGAAAAATATTTGTCAAGAATCTTTAAGCTTTCCATACAACTAGGTACGCTGTAAAGACACAGACTATACACATACTATACAAAAGTACTATATACTGTATAACTCAATACAAAAGTTGACTTATATATACTCAATACACAATATGACTCATGCATTATACTCAAAGTCTTCTGGGTCAGTTATTTAATATTCAAACTTGACATGTAACACGTTCTGCCAGATGTGACGTCAGTGATGCCAAATGGTTGGTGTCATGTGACCTGTCCTGATACCAGGGCTGGAGTAATGCATTGACGTAAATGATTTGCAAGTATGTAAGCTATGTATGCATGTATAGATAAACCTATGAAACTAAATGATGTAGATTTACATTAATGTGACACTGTAATTCTGTGTAAGCCAGAATCAAAAAAATAAGCAGTGGTTATAATTGGAAAAATAATTGTTTGGTTAGCTAGTATAGTAAGTTAATAAACAGAAACAAAGATTTGGGAGCTACAAAGAGCTTGGGAGTGCAAAATTCGAAGTAATTAACATATAAACTTTATATGGTGTTTTTTGTGTTATTTTTGGAGCAAGATTTAAGATTTGGAGCAAGCTATTTTTCACTGTATGCTACCATTGTATGGAATGATGCTTCAAACGTCTTCTTTTGTGTTTCACAGAGGAAAGAAAGTCATACAGATTTGGATGGGCATGGAGGTGAGTAAATGACAGCAGAATTGTTATATTTAGGTGAACTGTTCCTTTGAGTATCCGTCTGATGTTTTGATACAGTCAGCCTTTGCCGTGCAACAGCCTAGACTGCGCACTACATAATGTGCATGCATGCATTATTGCACATTATGTAGTATTACATTGAGCTACTGCTTCATGCTAAGGTGTAACCCTGTGAAGTGTCTGTTTGTTTATTTTGTGAGTTACAGTTTTAGCAGAATTTTGTAACCAGAAAATGCCTGTGGGTATTTGTAGAAATTTGAACCCTCTCGAAATAGCCGTTTGTTTGTTTGTTTATAGAAGTCTGGTTTTGGGGGTTTAACAATCAACATTTTTCACATGAGACAGGGATACATCAGGGACCACAGATCCCAAAGGCTTCCTGCTGGTGACAGTTAGCCCAGTCCGGAGATCCTGGCTCTCACTTCCTTGAAACGTGATGCTTGTGTTTTTCAGTAAAGCTGCTCTTTTTTGCCGGCTTGCAATAGGAGATCAGCCGGCGCTGTGTACTAGTACACAAGCGGGGGGAACAAGCCGGCCAGCTTGCCCAGCAGCCTTTTTTCTCTCTCTCTCGCTCTCTCTCTTTCCTCCCTCCTTTTTCTAACCCTCACTTGCCAAGCCAGGGTCCTGCTTAATGATTTTGAGAGAAACACACAGCTCCTGATTCAGGCTAGCTGAGGGAAAGCAAGCAGGCTTTTTTTTGTTTGTGGTCGCTGCGTTGGGAAAGGGAAGGAAAAGCGAGAGGCAGCCGGCGGGCGGACGTCCTTGAAAAACTGCACCAGAGAACTCTTTGAGGGAAGCCAGGATCCAGCGTAAGTAAGGCACACCTCTGATTGGGAGGAACGGCGGGGTGCATGAGGGACCTGCTGCTCTGTTGACCGGCAGGCTGGACTGAGCATTGGTGCTTCTGGATATGTGGTGCTTGGTTCTTTAAATGCTTAATGCTTGTGACAGGGGATTAGGTGAAACAAAAAATGCCTTATGTCTCTGAAAAAGGCTGCCAAACTTTTTCCTGTGAAGCGTGTGCTTTGTTGTGACACAAAGTTGTGTAATCTTCGTCTCAATGCGAACAGAATTATTATGTTGCAACATTGTAGTGCAATAGTGATTTAATGATGTTTTTCTGTTGTGTTTTTAGCAGGAGAAACTGCGATGTGTTACATTCATATGGGGATTACCTGTTTGTAGGCCACGAATTCATTTGTACACGCGGGTATGCTAGAAACGTTGCTTAAGATTATGCACACAGCGCATTCCTGGACATTGTTGATACATGGCAGTAGTTTACAGTCACAATACAGAATATGCAAATGAGCTCTTGTTTCAGTCCCCCTGTATTTGTGTATGTAGCTCATAAGGGAACTCACTGTAGCTCTGTGACAACTGTGTTAGCCAATCCAGGTCAGACACTCGATAATTCCCCCATCCCAATACATACCAATATTACAAGTTTGACACCAGCTAAAGAGGCTTTGCTGATCATGTTAGTACTTGCATGCAACCCAGACAGGCTTTGATGACTCAGGTTTATTTCATGGATAAACTCGCACCCTGTTTGCTGCGCATGCATCGCTCCCTAATTGATACCCGGAGCTTTCTGAATGTGGATCATCTATTAATACACACACCAGTGATGTCTGCCACAGCCTTTTGCTGCACGGTCAGAATGAAAAACTAAACATGCACTGACTGTAATGCGGTCGTATCATTCGCTTTTACTTTGTATTGACGAGCGGTTATAGCTGTGAGTGCCAAAAAGAACGCCAAGGAATGATTTCACCCTCTGCAGATTCACAGGTCAGGTATTTGTAGTTGCCGTCAGGGGGAGTGGCCATTTTTGGAAACCGTCTTGACGTAGTTTCCAGTCTCAAGTTTATACAGTAAATCTCTCTGTTCCCGTAAAAGATCTATTTACCGCTAATCCCTGTTTTGCTGCGCAGTGCGAAAGGCCCCCGAAATCCTGCAGATTTAGAGCAGAGATGATTCTCTGATTAGTATTCCACTGTCATAATGTATCCCTCAAGTTTACAATCTCGCCCTCTTCCCAATGTATTCTGGGGCATGGTGCACAGTGTGTCGCTTTAGTTCAGCAGAAGTTGACTCAGGAGTCACGAGAGTTCCCTCTGCATTAATTTCTGAACGCGGAGGTCTTTTGATTTCCCGTGAAGTTGGTTATCCACATAACACGCAGTTACTCGCTCGCATATGCATCAATTCATTATCTTAAAAAGAGGTATTTAGATTACTAATCCCGAGGATTAATCCATGAATTAGGAAATGTGCATTACCTCACGTAAAATAATCCTGTCTGTTACAAATTGAGTAGATGGGTCTTAAAAGGAACACTTATTTATTATAGCTTAACATATTTTTCTTTTATAGTCTTTATGTCTTTAGAGTATGAAGCAAAGCATTTTTAACATAGAGCTTGTCGTGCCGTTAAGGCGTGATGATGTTTCAGCCTTGTAAGAACCCGGTTTGAAACGTGGCTTCCTGCAGGAAATTAATCTTCTATGGTTTATTAGTGAAGGCCACACTCTGAAGTATCCTTCACCTTTTGAATAATTAACAAGCAAGCTAAACAATGTGGTAGATAGATGCCATAAATCTGAAGGCTGTGGAGAAATACTTTTGGTCCAGCATTCATAAAGAGTCCGAAGCCGTCTGAACAACAGTGAAATGAGATGAATTAATCGCGTTGTTGCTTTTGGCATCTGCCGCCATACTGTTACTTGTAAAATAGTCCAGTTAGACCATTTTCATATCATCTCTCCTCAGCTTTGGCTTCTATTAGTGGATGGCACCACAGTTTTCTTTAAGACTAAAAGCTTTGTGTTAAAGCAACTCTCAAATTCGTGACCGATCGATACCTATAGATCCTCTAATTGGAAGCCATTAGTTATGGGGTTTATAAAGCTAGTAATTATTGTGTGTAATCTTGCAGAAAATTAAATTTGGAGTTGTGTACAGTGTATTGGAGAGAAGATTTTTTTCCCTGCTGCATTTACTAGCTGTCAGGTGCTGCGCGGTGCTACTTTTTCACGTGCAGAGACAACAGCAGCCAACCTTAGTTTTTCTAGCATAATACAGTGCGTTTATAGGGACTTTGTCTGTACAAAACCTTATGAAAGCATGCTGGGGGTTGTGTGGATATCGTAATGTAAGTGTTAAACAAAAGTAAGTAAATAAATAACTAAACAAATACACTTATTTACTGCTCTTTTATATAACTGACACAGTGTTGCACTCAAAATGTATGTAAAAAGCCTTATTTTCAAGTGCTGGAGATAAATTCATTGAGGTCTGTTTGGGAGTTTAAAGGAAATGCTTGAATATGAAGTTGTCACAGTGGATTTCCTGTGAGGAGATGGCAGTGCCCCGGGCTAACACGCACACTTGTACCAATAGAGAAAGAACTGGAAGTGCAGTCTAGTGGTGCAGCCTGGTGGTGCTTTAATTTTACTTGGTAGTTACTTACTGTTTGCGTTACTTGTCAAATACTTTTCATACCCTTGCTGGAAAAGTCACTGAAAACTTTATTTAAAAAATGTTTTGTGTGTGTCTTTATTGACAACATCTGCGCATGCTGTCGATTGCCACGGAAACAATTTTGTCCTTGATTTTGTAAAAACAAACAAAAATCATGTTTGTGTTAATGCACTTACTTGGGAAGTTTTTTTTAGGTTGCAAGGCATTACGTAAAGTTTAATAAAAATATGTGCTTCACTTTTTGCTTTTAAATCGCTGAGATTAATTCTGTTATTTGAGCTGTACATTTTCAACCCATTAAAGTTTAGGTTTCACTTTCAAGAGTTCTCAGTGGAATGGAATGCATGCATGACAGACTGAGGCATGCGGATATTGGCGCATGGCACGGTACAAGTGAAGTATCACCATTTAATTAAAGGATGTGCTGATATTATATGAAGTAGTTGTCAATGCATACATCCAAAGGGATTTTGGTAACCTTGATTACTAACATGGTAGCAAGAGACCATTTTGAAAGTGGCACACAAATGCTGTGCAACAATAGGAGATCAAATAATATTGTTGTTCACTGGTCTAGATTTAGAACTGGACCACTAACAAAAAGCACTGCACCTGGTACAGTGTGCCTGCGTGACTGCCTTTTTTAAAATAGCTCTTGTTTTTGCTTTTTAGAGTCATAGCCCGAAAAAGTTACATATGTTAGCTTAGCTTCATGCTCGCTACTTTCTGCATAAACTAACCAGGCTGATATGCAAAGCAGCTTTTGTTTAGCTGTGTAAATGAAAATTGCTAATCAATTTTACCCCTTATTTCATGGCCTGTGGTTTCTGCCCCACCCCCACCAGCTGGTTAATCATGCACAAGCTGAACACTTCATTACCCAGGACATGTTTGCCCCTTAGCGCTTTCTCGCTAGTAAATTAGTTCTTTCTATTTATACAGGTAAGGCAGGTCAGAGGTCTCTGGGTTGCAAAAGGTAAAGTGATGAAATTAATATAGCACCAGGCTCTTCTGGCTGAAAGCCTCCCAGAAGTAAAGCCCTCTAACTTAAACAGTTTCATAAGGAGAAATGAATTGGCACTGTAGGAGTGCGGCTCTTTTTGTTCTAGCTTCAGATTGGTCCTGCTGTGTTCTTTCTGTGCTGTGCCGCATGTCCTTTGAAGCCATGGGCTCAAATCTTGGAAGCCTGTTTCCTACACAGTGCCTGTCCTATCTCGCCGCTCTTCCAGGTTGTTTTTGGGGTTTCATTGCGTTTTCTTTTTTTAGCCGCTTTGAAGTGAATCACTATTTTGCTGTTTCTGTAAAGGGTACTTGTGAAAATTGTGGGAGAGCCCCAGAGATTTGAGAGAGAAGTGTTTTATCTCTATGTAATCCCGTAGTGACAGTGTATCATGTGTATGGTGAAGCTAGTCAGAGTCCAGGGGGCTTCATCAGAGCTTTATAGGGGATGAGGCGAAACCGATCTGTTTCACACGTGTTCCGGATGGAAGTATGCATGTTTAGGGTTTGTTGACCTTGGCGAGAGATGGTCACGTTTGGTGTGGAGGTCCACCATGTGCTGATGCATACTAGATAGGGATTTATGAAAGATTTCCAGTGTAACACAGAACAGGTGGATCAGCTTGTCCACAGATGGGTATGTCTCATCCACTTCCTCATTCATTAGTAAGTACACTACCCAGGGAGTCAGCCTTTTGTAAGACAGTTCCATTGTTAAAATAGTTCCATGCCCTAAAACACTTGCTTTGCTTACTTAGAAATTCTTAAACTAGGAAGATGTATATTCATTGTAAGAATAACCAAGCTCCAAAACAAACATGATTTTTTTAGTTTTTTGTAGATTTTTAGCTTATTTTAATGCTTATCTTATTATAAATCATTTTAAGTCAATTTGAGGCCACCTTGGAGTTTTGTTGAGGGCCCTTAGTGGGCCCCGGCCCCCGGTTGAGAAACACTGGTTTAAGCCATTGGTGGTGCCTAAGTATGTTTTAATATTGTACTGATTTGTCACAAGAAACTAGAGCAGATGATAATGCAACTTCGCGTTTCTGCAACAAGACTGTCAAGTTTCTCATTTAATCGGAATTGCTAAAGAGGAGTGGATTGCTTTGAGGTTAGAGCAGCCCCTAACTTTCTCATCAGAGAAGTGGACCACAGCACTGCACTCGTGACCCAGTACAGTTATAAGAGTCTGGCTCGAGGAGCCCGTCAGCTGCTTGGGAGATGTCCTCAAGAGGTCTCTCATTCTGGAGTAACCCAACAGCCCAGTGTCTCTCTCATCATCTGTCCCCCTAAAAATATAACCCACGTCGGCCTCTTACCCTGATCCTATGGTGTCCGATTTCATCTTCAAGGCCTATTTTTAATGGCGGTTGCAGTGATAAGACATTTCTCCATTAATTCATTAAATGACCCAGCTGTGCTGTGTCATATTTTCCTTTGGCCTTCTCACTGTGTGCCGCTGAGAACGGTGCCCAAACAACATGCTGTTGATTTGTTCCTGGCTGCAGGTCTTTGGATCACATCACAACTGGAGTATTTTCATTGAAACTGGAGCACCTTCATCACGTGTATTTACATATAAATATACGCTTGCGGTGCATTGAGAGATCGCTAAAAACAGGGCGCTGGGGCGTGGGGAGTCATGCCTTTTTCCACTTCGATCTGAGGTTACTAATGTTTACATCCAATAATAGCTAATACGCTCATCTTATCGCATTTGGTAGCTGCGACATGCCTGAAATGCTTTTCGGGTTTTGCAATGGAAAGTCGACGTTTCAATTACTTGCCAAATATTTAGATTAGCTTGTCCTAAACTAGGAAGGAGGTAATTCGGTTTTTAAATGTGGATGCTGGTAGCTGCTATTGCTACTGGAAATAAGGTAAACCGAATGTTGTCTTTACTTTTATTCCTTTTGTTTTGTAGATGGCTCCTGCCAGAGCGGTTAGCATCTAGCTGACCTGAATTATTTTCCTCATAACAGCCTTGGGTTAGATGACCTCTTTATGCTAACGTAACATCCCAGCATGATTCATACATAAACATGAATAATACTATAGACACAGAGTGAATTTGGAGTGAAGGAGCAGCTGTTATTTTTCCATGTGGTGTGCTTATAGATTGATGAAGTGGAATGACAGGAAGTCTTAGGAAGTTATGTTATATGTGATGATGTAATACAATGGCTGTCATGAAAGTCCAGTTTTATTTGATTTAATATTAGGTTTAAAACTTTATGAAATGCCTGTTCATAAAATACAACCTTTATGGAAAATGACCATATTTTTCTACCAAAAACCCATAGTTGCTACATTTATTGTTACTGTAATGGTTACTATGGTGAGTACTATATTAAATACTGTGGTATTTGATGTCAGCCTATGAAAAAAAATCTATAAATGAACGCTAAAGTTTGTCATCTCACAGATGTGGGAGTTTTCAACCATCCACCAAGTGTAAGACATCATAACTAGGCCCGCAGGAAGTTGGCACACACAGAAAGCTCTGCAGATTTCCCAAGAATTGGAACCTTCATCATGTGTCTATATAAAGTGTATATATAAAAATATGCTGGCTAATTTGAATATGTTTTCAGCTACCAGTAAGGTGGCTCTCAACTCCGTATAAGACATTTTACCATTTGTAAATCATGCAGGAAATGCAAGGAAAGTTCCGAGATTTCTTTTGGGCCCGTTCATGACACTTCAGATTATGTCTAATTAGCAAAAATGCCAAAACAGCTCAGACAACAGGGTGGAAAGCAGTGATTTGAGACAGTGAATCTGAAGTAGAGCACTACTGAAAGGAAGAGTCTGCGCGCAGGAGTCCCAGAGCAGTGGCTGCTGTGGCCCCTGTGCCATAGATAAGACAGCAGAGTGCAGTGCGAGCAACGCGCTCTCCCCAGTGACATCAGCCTCTCTGTGATCTGGCACACTTTCATTTGGTAACAGATTAAAAAGCCTCTTGGTGCGCCCTGACTCCAGAGCGCTCCCTCTCTCTCTCTCTCTCTCTCTCTCTCCTCTCCTTCCATCAGGCAGAATGAGGAGGGAAAACGAGTGAATCGGAGTCATACTGGTGCTCTGTGCGCTTCAGGCTTCCCCTAACTGCATCTCTCTCACTTTATTTTTCTTTCGTACACTAGCTGCCTCTCTCGCTCTTTCTCGCCCTCTTTCTATCCATTTTACTATCTCGCACACAACACCCATCACAGTGTCTTTACTTCACACTCTCAGCGAGGGTAAAAAGTGGGAAAAAAATACAGAGGAAACCTAGGGACCAAACTTTTTTATTGTGTACGCACGTGGGGTTGGAGAAGGAAAGCTGCTAATCCGTCGTGCTGGCCGAGTGGAAAGGGCAGACATATTTATAGCAAACTGAATCACTCGCCACCTCACAAATGCTCAACAAGCTCTGGCCATGATATTTCAGCTCAACAGAAAAAATACAGCAAAGCTCCATGCAAACTAGTTTTTATGATACGGGATTCTGGAACTGTCTCTTTCTGGGCAGAGGTGCCACAGAGAAACAAGTGAAGGAGACAAACATACGGGCTTGGTTTATTCATCTGTAACTCAGTCATGAAATAAATTAATTTATTCTCACGCTTTTTTTTTAAAGCGTGAGAATATTTTTTTTTATGAGTAACAGACATCTCAAACCTATTGTACATTAGAAAGTACATTAGAACTTAAGAGAGCGTTCCTATTAATGACTGTGTAGTAGAGTTTATAGGAAGAGACCTTTTGATGTGAACCTAGACCCACGGATGACCTCTGACCTTTCGTGACTGGTCTCCAGTGGCAGCTGTGAGAATTTATATGAATATTCCCCTATGTACTCATTAATTTATTAGTGGATGGGTACATAAATGACATGACTATACATTTTATACGTGTCATTCTTTTGAATGTTTCAAATGTATTATGGTAGTACCTGAAGATTTTATTTACCAATAATGACTGACTATACAGTACTGTACATTATTGACAAATAAATAGTTAAAAATACTGTTGTTGCAATGTTTATTTAGTTGTTGTTTTATTATGTGAAACATTTAGTTAGCACTGGTAAAGTAGCCTGCATGAGTGATCCAATATTACTTGGTCCCCACGTGTGAGGTGGTTAAGGATTATTGGACAGCTAGATGGTCTGACTGACCAATCAGAATGAAGTATTCTAGAGAGCTATGCAATAATGCACCATAATCACCTGGTCTTTTCCAGCGTGAGGTGTCCAGCATTCCACAGAACAGCCTGCACTATTTAAAGACGTGAAGGTCGCAGTTTTCTGATCCAACATGCACAGCAAAGTAAGTACACCTGCGTTATATACAGTATATGCATTTGTGTGTGTGTTTCCTGCAGTGGCATTAGTCAGAGGAGGTATTTTGGGAGTGCAAACTGTTGGCTCTCAGTTTGAGCCCTGTCAGCATGACATTTTCATGAATCACGTTGTTTCACTGAGATGTATGACTCTCCCTTTTTCTCTTGCTCTTTGACTTCAGTCTCTCTCTCTCTCTCTCTCTGTCTCTCTCTCTCTCTCTGTCTGAGGTTAAGGACAGAGCTGTGCCAGAATAAGGGGAGTGTAAGCCCATCCCTACCTTATTAGGATCTTGTTTACCTGAAATTTTGTAAATGGCCAAATTACTTTTAAAAGTCCTAGTTTTCTTCAGTATGGCAAGAATTGCTCCACACAATATATTTGCTTCTCATACATAAAAAACAAAGGTGTTAAGTTGCTGTTTAGACGCCAGCTAGTCCCCCAACAGCTAACGTGCCTAAAACCCCCTCAAAACCAACAAACAAGACCAGGCATGGAGACAAGCAAGGACAAGCAAACCTTTTTCCTCTGTCTCTGCTTTGTCTGAGGAATTTTAGGAGAAACGTCAAAGTTTAAACTTAAACAGAACATAATCATAAAATAAAATGCCCCAGTAGCATCTATTAAAAAGACAACCTCTGATTACTAAAAGTCTCTCTTGGTTCTTTTATTTATTGTTTACTGTTTTATTATTGGCTAAGTAAAGATGTATCACACGTGTCTAAATTCCCATGATGCAGCAGCCAGCATGAGAGTGGCTGTAATGTGCAGTAATGGAGATGCTTATCTTGAAGTTATGATGACTGTGTCGATTCCATGTGGAAGACTGGAGATATTCTCACGGATTTGCTTTACTGATGTTGACAGGATTTAGTACGCAGAATCTCTCGGGAGAACATTATTTTTTAAACTACACCACTCTAATACGGACGATTTGGGTATTTTTGCGCACGTTGTAAGTTTTGCAAACGGTGAGTCACTGATGTCTCTTACGATGGAACATGATGATACATAAGGCAAAGATTACCCAAGAGTCCCAGAGGAACACTGTCATTTTCTGTCACCACTGTTCTGGACAGAGGTGTGCCTCTCCTACTTCCTCTCTGTCTCTCTCTCACACATCAGCAGTAGTGCACGAAAAGTAGAAGTGCTTACGTCCAGCTTTCTCTGGCTTTCTTTCCTCTGCTGTTTCCCTACACAATGGGGCCGGTGACTGTCTCCACCTAATCTGAGAGATACTGGAGCTGCTAGAGCGGGCGAGAGGAGCTCTGACTTCGAGCCTACATAGTGATGTACTACAAAGATTCACACACAAAGCATTGTTTTGAGCTAGTTTGTCATAATGATGATCTCTGGTTTAGTGGGGAACTAAAGAAAATTGATTGTGCTAAATGAAACATAGGCCATATGGCAACTATGAGCACTTCAGAATGTTGATTCACTGAGTTTGCGAACTCGTAGTTTGCTAGTAAATAACGTTTAAATACCATTTAAAAACTCATCATTTTCAAAAATGTCATGACTATCATGTTTGTTCAAATTTGTTGTTTGTTTTATTTAATCGGTCTTTTAATTTAGGGTTGATTCTGTATCTGTCTTTATCTGAAATTAATTACTGCTAATGAAATTAAACACAAAATTGTGCTTGTTTTCTCCAAACAAGCACAATACTGTACCAGTGACATCAAACAGCAGTATTTCATTAATGTAACATTGTTTGTTGATATATTTTGATAAACGTTAGCTAATTCCTTCTTGGAGAACTCTGAAAGAAAGATATGAATATTGAAGTGCATTGGAACGTGTAAACAGAGCCCATGAGACTCCGTCAATGTAAGATCTCTCATTTCATTTGTCAGCTGTATCCACGACGCCCGACATCTCCACAGAGACGATGAGACACACCTTACACAGATTAATGAATGTGCTTTTCTCCCTGTTTATTAGAATAGATCAACTGCAACCCAACTAAAGTGTTTCCTTTTGATTTTTAGGGGAAAGAGCCACAAGCAGAGTTTGATGCTGTACGCGTACACATTAAAGCTTCCGAAAGTTTATGACAAGCTCTGTGCTCCCTCAGAAGCTGTCTTAGATTTATTTGGTTTTGATTTGTTGGTTTTAGCTAGCGAGCAAAACATTTGCTGTGGAGACTTCTTTAGTGTGTGTGGGGGAATTTGTGTTCTGTAAAAGGATTTGAACCTGCATTGCACTCTGTAATGAAGATGTCCAGAGAACAGACGTTATTCACGGGGCTGAGGTCCGAGAGCCCAGGGGACGTCTGTATCTACAGGATTACCACAGTAAATCTCTCCTCTGGGTCAGCAAGCTTCCCCCGCCATCTCTCTCTCTCTCTCTCTCTCTTTCTCTAGGAAGTGCAGACATACCTATCTTTCCCCCTCACTGAGCAGAAAGGTGGAAGTGTCATCTGAAGTCTCATCAGACCTGAGAGAGAGAGAGAGAGAGAGCACATACACAGTCTCTTATTTGATGCAGGGAAAACTGTGTTGGTTGTTTTTTACTGGTCCGTAATGCTTGTGTCAAAGTAGAGGCACTTAAAATTGGCAAGATTGGCATCCCAGTTTGCACAGTATTTATACTATGTATTAGGCATTGTTAGGATTAGAGCATTCTGAAGTACACTGAAATGTATGTCAAAGGTTCCCACATGGATTGCGTGGTACATGCGTTTTGGATCGTTATTTCCCACAACCCCTTGCAATACTGAAAAGTGTGTTGAATTTTTGTATCTGCTTTTTGTTTGTAAACAAACAGGCAGCTGAAGCGGTCACAGCGGTT
This sequence comes from Botia almorhae, assembly GCA_036877575.1. NCBI lineage: Eukaryota > Metazoa > Chordata > Actinopteri > Cypriniformes > Botiidae > Botia > Botia almorhae. The sequence continues at coordinate 37,289 of JAZGTJ010000287.1, forward strand.
TTTTAATGTATGAGCCTAAAAGTCAATGTAAATATGACTTTAAAGGTAGCTCATTTAGCTAGATGCTAACATTACCATGCAAAAAGTCTGTGACAAAGGAGTCGTGCCATTAGCTTCTGTGCTTCAGAAGTACTTACAGAAATGACTGCAGGTCAACGTGTATTTCAATGACAGCCACATTTTTGTGTTATGATGATGGTGGACGTCTGCGAGTCTTTATATTCTTATATGTGGAGCAAGACTGTCTCTGTATAGGTGCAGTCCTTAAGGTCCGGGTTCCACTCTTGAGGTCACACTCAGGTCTGGGTTCTGTGCATTAATCACCCCTCATCTACTTAGTTCCTGACCCAGGTCTGCAAAAGCATTCCCAAGGTTTCACACCCCCACGACCTGCTCCTTGACCTGCTGGCCCTTTGGTAAATGCTGGGCTCCTCTTCACCTGCAAATAAATACAGTTAGGCACACCTTCCTGTCCACCACAGCCCAAGAGACGGGACCCTGTCATTTACCCCTCCCCCCATTAAATGCTGAGTGTAATAGCTTCAGCTACCACTTTATTCTGTCAAATATTTCAGTATGCTTCATATTTTGTAGCACAATTTTTGTTTTTAATATTTTATTTTTGCGATATTTTTAAATGCGTTTCACGTTATGCTGTTTGTTTTGCTTTTTACCTCCTCGGATCATTAGTGTGTTGGTATAACCCTCTACAAAAAGCAAAGTGGTCTCCCGGGAGTGTGCGCACACACAACCCACCAATAACGCAGCCGGTTTGCTTTTGTTTAGGTTAGCCAGATAACAGAAGTCAGGCATGTCACCTGTGTTGAGTTGCACTCATGAATATTCAGTGTTCTCTCCTCAATAGCACAGTGAGAAAGAAAGATAGGAGAGAGCGAGAAGGAGAGAGTACTTCTCAGTTTAATGCACTGTTTTGGATATTTGGGGAAGCTGCCATGTTTGAAGTCTCAAGAAAGCAGTTGACTATCATTTAGTGAAAATTTACAGGAAACATAAACACTAAACACTGTCTTGGTAACTTGGTAATTGTTTTTATAATGTTCCAAAATTACAATGCTGCCCCACATTTCTGATTTGACTAATTTGGAGTCGTTTTAATCATGTATACCGACCTGCCGGTTGGTAGGAGATAATTGTATGTGTTCTGCATAGTTGCCGTCTTCATTAGTAGACTTTGATTACATCTTCCCAAGAACTAGAGAAAATTTCTATAAGTTCACGTAGACAGTCTATGAAGTTTTGTGCTCTCTGTTGATTGAGTGTTGTAGTCTTTGTGATACAGTTCCTGCAACAAGACATTCTGTCGATAACAGTTGATTTTCTAGCCATCCACTTATCTTACAGAAATAATTTGTCCCAAAAACTGAAATCATTACACCCACCTTCATGTAGTTTTAATCTTTATCTCTTTGTAGACGCCATTTTAAATCTGTACATCGAAATATTGTTGCATGGTTCTGTGGTTCAGCAGGGACTGTGTGTATATTTGAGGGTATGTCTGGTGGTCACGTGGGGGCCCATGGCAGCGTGTCTGACTGTGTCCCTGATTCAGTGCTGCACTGGGGGGACAGATGGGGCCGCTGAGAGCCGCCTGCAGCAGAAGAGCAGCGCAGATAGGAAAGCACCCCATTCACACCTCACCAAGACACTCCGATCAGCATGGGGAAGCAGTCCACACTTCACTGTTTGTCTGCCTCTCTGTCAACCATTCTCCATGGCTTTATAGAGTATTTATGGAGAGCTTGATTGCTCAAACAAACCCAGTCTGCTTTAATTTCACTGTGTAGGAATCATACATGAATAATAATGGATTGTGATTCATAGGCAGACAAGTTTAGTAATGTTATTATGAGAACAGGGCTGGGTGGTGGGACCAGTTCTGCTAACATTATCACAAAAGCTTTTTCTGGTGGATTTTGTATTAAATATATTTTTACATAATAAATGACCACGCACTAATAGAACCTTTTGGATAACCCAGTGAATTTAAGATTTATTAATGCAAACCAAAGCATGTTTTCCAACAGATTAAAAAAATCTGACATTAGTTCAAAAACAACTTCATATTATGTAAAACTGTTCTTAACAACAAAACATTATGATTTCATTTCTGACAAACTGTCATTTCTGATCGGCCGAGCCACATTTAAAACCATTGTAAATATATCTACAGTGGCATAAAGGTGTATAAACCCTTCTGCTTCTCGGCCCTATACAATACTGCAAGTTCAGTCACCATCTGAAATTCAGTATCCTTGGTTCCATCCTACAGTTTCATTGCACAACAGTCACGGCGTCTTTAGAGCTTCTATGTCCTCGTTTGTCTCTACAGGGCACGGTACAAAGAACAACACACTTTTTGCTAGAACGCAGTGATTTCTTAAACATAGGCAGCATGAAAATATGAATACTAATTACAAAATTAGGAAAGACAATGTAATTTGGTGGGTGCTCAGTTGAGAGAGCATTAAGCCTGAGGAAATTGCTACTCGAAGAGTTTGCGGTAGCGCGCCACATAACTCTCTGAATATTTGCATACACCGAGTTAATGAACAAAGTTTTCTTCCTCTGTGAAGGCGCATCACTTTCAACCCTGCTGCACACTTGTAAATTAGCCACGGAGAGTGCAGCCTTCACCTGTTGAGAGGCCGTCTGGTGTGTGAAATGAGCTTCCTATTGGGACTGGGTGTTGTCTCGTACCACTGATCTGAAACCAGATTCTGCGCTTCCTCTCGGAGTAGCTGAACTCAAGAATGAGGTGAAGGCTCGACCTGCGATCAGTACTATTATCGTTCGCTCTACCTGGTGGCTGTTAGACTCCGACATGGAGTTTCATTGACACAAGGAGCGAGTCTTGTTTCACTTTCTGTAGAGCTTCAGTCGAGAACACATGGAGGCATCTTGGGCTTGATGACACACTGAGTGCTCGAGGAATTCTGTCTGTCATTACACCTGCTGATTGGTCCAATGTGAAGTCATAACAAAAGGGTTCAGTAGGTCCGCCTGTCTGTATTCAGCTGAATTTCTAAATCAAAATCCTGGTCCTTACCAGTATGCTTATAAGTACAGTATGCTTTGGATTGGGCATAGGGGCTACCATAACAGTATTAGGTTAATAGTGTATAAGTATGTAAGGGTTAGAGTTAGGGAAGTAGTGTTAATATATATTGATGTTGATACTTTGAACATTTTCGTCTGTTTTACCACTGCATTTGCCAAAATATTCAGGTTAGTGACATTTAAATAATGGATATCCATGGGCAAAGCTGTATATTCCACATTTTTCTTATCTGATCTGTCTGTGAATTAATCAGCAGTTATTACTTAGTTATTATCTTTATGGCTAGAAATGTGTAATTGTGTAGCTACATTAGATTACATTAGACTAAATTCGCGGTAACCCTGCGGTAGAGATTAAATTAGATCAACCCAGCCAGATTTTGGTGAGTTGCCTCCTCTGCTGTCATGGCTGTTCCTCATCCCGGATGAAAATGGGGGACAAGAAACCAGTGCGTATGTAGAGAGAGAGAAAATGAAGAAGAGAAAGGTTTCAATTTCTGACGGAGGCATGAAAACCCAATTAAACCTCTCCACAAAGAAACATCGAGTGCTTTCATACGCCGGCCGCATGCCTGTGGGAATTTGAGTACGTTCAATTACTTTGGGATTAATTCAGGGGTCAGCAGGGTCCGTTTGCCAAGCTCTGAGGAGAGAGAGAGGAGAGAGAGAGTGAGGAGAGAGAGAGGGAAAGTGAAGAGAGAGAGAGTGAGGAGAGAGAGAGCGAGAGAGTGAGTGAGGAGAGAGAGAGGGAGAGGGGAAATTAGGAGGAGGAAGGGAGGTGGAGAGCTCAGTGGTATTTGTAGTTAAGGTTTGTTGGAGGCCCCATACTGTAGTTTTGGGATCTACAGTAACAAAGTATTGCATGACATTGTATCATCTGAGTTTGCTCAAAATGGGATTTATAAGGGCCATCAAACTTCTAAACACTCTGTTGTTTAGAAGTTCTGATTAACAAATGATGGATGTTTTGCGACAAAGATCTACAGTGTCACAAAACGTGCTCATGTTTTGAAAGATGTTGTTGCCCGACATTTTAAGACCATGTTAACCTCATCCATTATCCTCCAGCCAAGAATTTTTGCTTATCAGTCTGAAAATGTGTATCTTACAGTAGAGATGGTCTTGCTCATGAAAACATTTCTTTCCCTCTGGTGTTCAAGCTGTAAGATTCCTATTCCAGATAGCACCCTCACGTCAGAGCGCTTCCAGATAAGGTGCTTTTCTTGTAGAATTCCGAGTCAGCGCTTTGGACCAGTTTCTAAACTTAGGCTAACAAAATGCAAAGTTACACAATAATACAGAAGAGAAGTGGAATACGAGACTGCGTAACTCCTGCAGGAATACAGCTATTGTTATTCAGGAGACACTTACATAACCGTCCAAACAATTAGTTTTTCTTTTTACCCTAGCCTGAGGTGTTAGCATTTCAGTTTGTTTTGAAAGAGGAAAGGCATCAGGGATCTATAAAGACACTATTTTTTGAGGTTTCTGTCCCTCTGTGGACCTTTATGCTGACCTCTAATGCTTTGTAGCCATTGCAAGATCCCAGGGTACTTTTTCGAAACATTAACTATGAGCCAAACTTGGGTCTTGTTTAAATGGCTAGTTCTGATTACTTCACATGACCACTTTCCATGGGTTTTACTCAATTGGCTCATAATTACCATTGGTAAACTTGAACTTGATTTGAAGCAAAAAGAAATTAATTTGAATGACTTAATGAATTAAAGAATAAAAAAATACAGAAAAATATATACACATTTCATGTTGTTAATTGTTGAGAGTGTTTTCTTTACCATTATTTTAAAATAGGTTGAAGTTATCTCTGAAGGATCATGGGTAATGTTGTTCTTTACCAACAATTAGAATGTCAAACTTAATAATGAAGTTGAAATAATGCAGGATGCTGGCTTCAACAGATACTTAAACCGTCAATCAACAACCTCAGAGCTCTCGGTAGGTCCATCTTTAAAGTTTTTTAAGGTATCATTAGAAATCAATTCTCCTGTGGAGAAAATGAATGGGATTCTGGAACCCAACTGTTTCTCCTTATTACAACAGGCTCAAAAGATCAGACAGTTTTGTACTGACAGAGACGTTTCCCTTTGAATAAAAAACTAGCAGCTGTTAATCTGATGTCATGGCTTCTTGCTAAAGAGGTGAGAAGGTGGCCAGTAAGACCCCACCCCTGCTTATGGTTTTGCACTCATCAGGGTGCAAATGATGTGCCTGTGAAGTGAGTACATTGCGTAACCTGTCAAGTGTTGCAAAAACGCAGCACAGAGACCACCGCTGTCATCACGAGCGTACCTTTGTTAAAAATCTCCTTACTGTGATGTCACCCCTGTCTGATTGAGAGAAAGAGACAGAATCCTCTCTGGATCTGAGCACGGGGTCAATAACTCACCTCTGTCAGTCTCTTTGTGGAGGGCTGCACTGCTGCAGATATTACAGTGTTTCTTTGCTCTTATTTTAATGGTAAGTGTTATGGCAGGGGTCAGTGTTTCAAATTGAAATCACTTACAGAGGAAGCCCCCTCTCAGAGATAGAGAAGGCCAATGGAGGAGTGATCTGACATGTTTTATGAAACAATGTCATGAGCCGGATCACTGAAGTGGAAAAATGACTCGAAGCACACTGCTACAGACGGTGGAGAGCTACAGACGGAGGAGAGCTACAGACAGAGGAGAGCTACTGACGGAGGAGAGCTACAGACGGTGGAGAGCTTGGGGAAACAAATCAAAATAAAATAAACTGCTGTCATTGACCAAATGTAGGTAGAATTATGGTGCAAATAGGTGTGAATGGATGTTAAATACGTGGCAGCATCATAGCTATTTTTAAACCTTTATAAGGGGCTTCATGTGATAGTATAGCACTCATTTCAGCTAAAAATTAGTTAAAAAAATCAGTTAAAAAAATGTGTTTAAAAGATTCGAACTCGTAATCTCTCGTGTATAAAGCAAGAAATATTCCTCTGAGCCACATGTGCTCATGTGCTAGGTAGGGGTCTGAGCTCCCCTAAGACTGAAAGACTGAAAATCGCCCCTGGGCATCACAGATTGAGAAACACTCGTACTCAATTATGTTTTTACACTAGAAAGTTGGGAAGTACTGCAGGAACTTCTGAAAGCAAGAGACTCTAAAAGTGAGAAAGCAAAACTTGACTGGAGAAACCCGGGACTTTGTTTAACCTGGTAGTTTTGCTTTACATCATAATTCTTATTTTAGGTTTTGGCAGAAATAAAAGTATTCAAATTGCTGTTGGAACGCACTTCGGCAAAATACAACCACTTAATGATCTGTCACAAAATTCCTGCTTTTTAAGGAAGTACCTGCTGAAAATCACTACACGGCCCACCGGGCAGATGTAATCTGTAAACATTAGACTTTCATGTTTGGTTCCGTCTTTTCCGCCGTCGACAGGAGAGGTGTGAAGGGAACTGTGTTTGAAGCGGGCTAAAGTACAGGTTTGAAGCCTCTGCACCTCTAAATGGAGTTCAAACTGTCATTATCTGTCCACACAGATAAACTCAAATTATACCTCTATCCTCAGCTGTTAAGTTGTTTTCTTTGTCGCAACCCTCCCTCTCTCACTTTCGCTCTCTTTTCGCCCTCACTTGTTCGCTTGGTAGGGAAGGAAAGCTCGAGCCATCTAGCAGGTGCATTCACGCAGAGGTAAGCACTCGGCATATGTAAGTGCAATTCCAAAATCACTGTCTTGCTGCGAAACACTTGAAATTGTTCTCTAATGGCCCCGGCTTTGTCATATGGTTTTGATTATAATGTGAAGATTGCATTGCTTTGCCTTTAGCGAGGGTTAGATGGAAGAGTAATTGGTACGTGCACTGAATGCCTTCCCCTCCTCGTCACGGAGCTAAAAGGGAAACCCCCCCGCCCCTACACCCTCGCCTGATACGCACACACGCAAATGGCACGTGCACAAATACACGCGTTGTTCCTGTTCGCCGTGTCTCCTTTGGTCATTGCTAATCTCTCAGTCGGGCTGTCAGGAGTTTTCTAAGTGTGTTATTCATCAAGCCTTGCCCTGTTAAATATGCATATCTACTGCAATCCCAGACATACTTCCAGCTTCCTATTCTAGATTACAACAGTTGGAATACAGTTGCCAGGCAGAGGGTCAGCAAGCAGTCGTTTTTAATATCTGTCTTATTTATTTATATATACACTAATTTATCTCCAGAACACAATGAGTTTTGGTTGTAGATGAGCGAGTCTCCTCTGGTTTGTTAGGAGTTTTTCTTGAGTGCTGCATGCTTTAGAATGCGCCAAGGGCAGCTGGCTCTCAGATTTTGCAGGTGTAGTTGCATTTTTGGGTCTGTTGGTGTTCCGTTTTGCATTGCTTGCTTGCTAATTGATTTGTAGCATTGGTATTGTTGGCATTTAAAGATGACTGAGACTCATTTACAGTTTAACCTACTGAAAAATTCCAAGGTGGTTGTATTTTATTTTAGACGTGCAGTGTTGGTCTTTAATATATTTATACATATTTAACATTTTAAAAGCTTTAGCTGGTCTAGCTGGTCTGCTGGCTTAGAAATACTGGTGTTCGGCTTGTGTGGCTGGTCTCAGGTGTGTATAATTTGCAAACCAGACCGGTCTGTCCAGGCCAGGAGACTAGTAAGACCAGCAAACAGTTTTTTATAGAGTGTTTTGTTTTTGAAGTATGTTGCAGGTAGATGCATGGTTAGTTATTTTATATTATATTATTATGTTATTATTATTATGTTATTATTATGTATATATATTATAATATGCAGTGGGCCTACACATTGTTTTGCTGTGTGAAACTGTGGTATCCACACCCTATTATTCATCTCTGATCTGTGCTCTGATTTTGTACTGTACATAAACTGTACAGTATCTTAAAAAAGACTGTTTCTATGCCACAATGCAATAACTTTCAGTACCTTAAATAACTTAATCTAAATCCATCCGTACATGTAGGTAACTGTCTGGAGTTTATCTCCGGTTTATCCCCTTCTCATATCATACTACAAACTTTTCATTAAAGCTAAAAGGTTTTTTTAAATATTTTTTTTCTATAAATAATCTTTCCACAGCTTTTAAAAAACCTCTGTTTTCCTCAGCCCATACCACAGTCGATTGGGTCATCTTACAGCTGGGCAACATTACCAGCCTGTTTTCGCTTGTTTGTCCCCCCCTCCCTCCCCTGATTCTCTCTTCTGTGCTGCATAAACTGTTTTGAGAAGGAATATTGTTTTTAGGATGAATGCACAGCTGTGCTCCTTACAAATCCCAGCCGGAGTGTGAACAAACATGCCATGAAAATGCCTGCAAAAGAATGCACATATAAAAAGCCCTGTTTTATTGATGAGTCTTTTTTAAGGCACCCCCAAAGCCTCTGATTCTGTGGATGTTTTTTCATGCTCGGCTATGTGGCTTGTGTTTACTGATATATCAGGCGACGCAGGCAGTAGAATGTAGCGTCGAGACCCAGCGTTTTACTCAGACACACACTAATAAATTCTCCCTAATTCATTTTTTATTGTCTCAGGGGACCGGCCTGCAGATTTGCCTCAACAGAGGAAGCATCGGGTTACCTCTTCTAAATAATTGATGCTTTCTGCTTCTCTCTCAGACATGGCCGAAATCTCGAAATATTCACTGGCTTGACTAAATATGAAGATTACCTCTGAGAAAGAGAATGTGTGTGTGTGTTTACCTAACCATAAATTGAGGACAAATTTGTACCCTTTTGTATCTAAAAGACTGAGCAAAACCTCATTTTCGAGACATTCTCCTGTGTAAAATGCAAAAATATAGTAAATGCTTTTTTTTAAGCAGAAAGTTTTCTGTTACGTTTAGGGTTAGATTGTGGGTTAGGGTTATAGTGTTTAAAAACAATAGAAGTCTGCAATGTCCCCATTTAGATAGATAAGTAAGTGTATGTGTGTGTGTGTGTACATATAAACGTGTGTGTGAAGAGTGAGGCGTGTGGGCTCTGTTTGCATGCTTTTTGAGGCATGCAAACATGCTCGTTGATTGTCATTTGCGTGTGTAAGTGATGGTGCTTTTCTCCGCCACGTTAGAAGAGCGCTCGGGCTGTTCGAGGGTTAAGTGCTGTGTGTCTTTATGGCGGTAATGCCGCCAGCACACATACGCACACTCCTGCCACACGGCGGGAGACGGGCGTGCGCTACACCTCGCCCATTGTTCGGGCTCACGACCCTCTGCATAGCTGCTTGGAAAATGGCGGGAAAAAGGCTCAAAAGCTAAGAAAGCGTAAATGATGAGGGTGTCTGTGGTCAAGCAAACCTAATTACTCAATGCTCTTGATTTCTGTGGGTTTTAGCTCTAATGGCGTAAAATTGTCGTGTCATTCAACTGTTGGGGCTCACGCTGTATCGCTAATCTTTACCACAACTCGCTCCTAATTGTGTTGAGCATATGTGCATATATACATGTACTATATACATATGTATAAAGTAGTATTATGCAGAATAAACATCAGATAGTGCCAAGAAAAAATGCAAATAAATATTCCAAAACATGAGTCGTGAAGGCTGACTTTTCTCTCTAGTCAGAGTATGGAGCTCGTATTTCCAATATACATTTAATCAGTTTTTTGCCTACTGGAAATTTCAGGACATACTTTTCATTGTTAAAATAGTTGAAATAACCTGGAACAAAACTGTAAGGTATAGTGAACGTCTTTCGTGATGTGCAGACGAAGCAAATTACTGCTTATTGTTCGGATGTCACCTGATGTACAAATGTTTTCATGTTATTAATTGTTACGAGGTGACGTTTTACGCGACGATATGTTTACGAAGAATTTGTCAGTGACAAATGAATGGATTCTGGATTGTGTTATATGTATTCAGGATGGGTGAACTGAGCCCCTCAGCAAACCTTTCTAAAGAAACACAGCAGTTTATGGCAACATGAAGAATGCAATATTAAATGATTAACACAGGATAACGTTTCGGAGGATAAAGGTATTGTGGTGTGGGAGTACTTTTACCACAGGGGCCTCAGTTGCCGCCTAATAGAGGAAGGCAGCCAGCGTGCCAGTCTTAGGTGACTCTGCCTCTCTTCTCCTCACCTCACACTTTTTATTTTATTCCCTCCCTGAGGGTGTGAGCCCATTTAAGCCTTTCTTACAGACGTACACACACACACACTCGTCCTAAACGCCCACCTGGCATTCCCACCAGATTAGCTTATAAAGAGACCTGTCAGCCCCAGTGCTGTCTCTCTTTCTCTCTGGGTCTCAACCCTTCTGACCCCGGCTTCCAATTAGCGTCCTCCAGCACCCCTATCACCCGCTCACCAGCCCTGCCTCTGGTACCTGCAGATGGGCTGAATGTTTAGGTACGATTCTTCTGTAGGCTGACTAACATCTCTTGGTTTGAGGCCCTCGCCGATTGCCTAAAGGTCAGACCACCTTTCTAGTGGTAAGATTTGCTTCTACCAGTAGAAACTGGGTTGCAGTTTATTTTAAAAACCTCATAAAATTAAAAGATTTTTGGCTTTAGCATCGACTTAGTAACATTGACAAAATTAACAGTTTTAACTGCTTTTAACTCTTTCTGCTTAACTCTCTTTGAGTCATCAATATTCAATAATATTGATGACTCATTACCTGTCTTTGCCTAGCAATAGCAAATAGCAAATTGTGGTTTGCAGATGTAATTATGTCCTTATTTATTCACCAATACTGTATGTTGTTTCATACATGTATGACTTTTGTCACATGAAAGCATTGTTATTTAGTTTTCCTCTGGACTAATTAGCTGGAAGCAGCTGATTAAAATTGGGCTGACTAGCCGGTGGTTGCATGCTAGCCTCAGTGCTGTGTTACAGCATTTATTTTAAGGTTTATAAGGAGGCTTTGCATTGCAGCTTGAGCTTGCATGCTTTTGACATTAATTCTAATGGATTTTGAAGACTCCGCTATGCCTGAGATGCGAGTATGTACGCAGCGCATAGCCGCACCAAATACAGCTCCGTAATCTGTTTCAGGGCATCTGAAAATATACATATTGATTGACAGACTGCACAGCCAACACTTTGGATGTGGTTCAGAGAAAGCGTGACAGAGCCTTTGACACTTACACTATAGTTTGTCTGGTCGTTGCGCTTGATTTTCTGTGTGTGCGTTGACACTGCATTCGATTTGCTTCACCAAACACACACACACACACAGGCACACACACACAAATACATACACTTTGTCTCTGCTACAGTCATGGTGGGGAATTAACTCGATGGCCATGTTTGATTGCGCTTCACCAGCTCCCCTGTTCACCCCGTTCTGCCCCTAAAAGCCCTGGGGCCTCCACACAAACCCGCATGTTCAGCTGTCATGTCCAGTATTCATGGCTTTTTTTATGGCAATAAGGGGATGGTAGAAATGGGGGACGTAAACACATACAACACCAATAAGACAAAAATAAAGCTCAGGCGGGTGTTTTTTTTTTTGGTGTTTTCTGTGAATAGAACATAAAAAGCTTAAATGTGTGTGTGTGCTGGACTAGAGAATTATGGGTAATGATTTAGAGTAGAGAGAAACACAGATCCCACGAAACTAAAATCTGAGTTTTGTAAGGTAAGGTTGACAAAATAAATTTTGGCAGATAAAGTATACTTACATTAACAGACTTTATGTATTTATTTAACCACAATTGTTGTTGATGTCTTGTATGCGGGGGCGTATGCAAATATTTGCCCAATAAAATGCTTTTAAGAACGATAACGTCCCCTCCCCTGAAATTATAAATACCAGCAGCCTCCAATACAGCCAGCAATAGCAGCCAAAGAGATGTTCTTTTCTCAGGAAAATTGACCAGGAAATATTGACTGATCCTGTATGCAGGGCCGTACACAAATATTTGTCCAATAAAATGCTGTGTGGAATGAGAATGACTCTCACCCTAATGCTGCCTGGCACTAACTGGCAATTAGTGAGTAGCAATTTATAGTTGTGCAAGTGTGGGTTCCTTAAAGAAAGGACAAAACTTTCAAAATGTCCTGTTACCGTATGTTCGGTTTTAATTGGAAAAACATTTACAGAAAAAGAGAAGGTTTTTGAGAGGTTTTGAAAGTCAACAAAAATGAAATCAAAAATAGCCAAAAATTTCCAGTCTGTGTTCCGTGTTTTGTTATGCATGGTTCATCCCCGTATGTTTCTCTAGAAACAAAAAAGTCTTTGTTGTTGTTTAGGGAAACTTAGTTTTTTGAAGACATCACAAAGTCTGCTTATTTTAACGCCACCTCTCCAGCTACCTCAAGATTAAGCTCCATTCTGATATGGGATCTCCACTTTTCACAATCCAATCAATTGCTGATAAAATTCCCTCCCAACTGTGTCACATGATGAGTAAGAAAAAGTGAACTGATTTGAAAAAGCATCCGTTAGCACATTATTAATGTTAATTTTAGCTCAGGCTGTTTTTTATGGCGTTTACACAGTGTTTTTGCAGAACTGTGTAAAACAACACAAAGTTTTCACAAGTCTCCTGTTAGTCACACATTTGTCATCATTCTGTGGACGAATAAACTGTAAACCAAGGAGGAGAATTCGGTACTTTTAAAAAATCACTATGCTTCCTCATTTGTTTTTTGGACATAAGATTTACGCGTTGCATGCTAGCATTAATTATCCCCTGCGCGGAAAGCTGAATCCAGATATGAACTGCTTTATAAGGCCAAACCTACTGCTGTTTGTGTCCAGCTCAGTTATGAAATGTGTACAAAATACTGCCACGCTAATGATGGGGAGACAGGATTTGTTTGGTTGTCATGCTAGCCTGTGGGTATGTGTTTAGCAAAAATCACAAGACAAGGTTTGTTTTTATCAATTTACAGTTTTTTAATACACAGAGAAGTAGGAAACAGAAAAGAGGGAAGTGCGGAAGGCAGTTGGGGTTGTGTGTGTGTTGTCCAGGGATCTTAGTGTGATACACAGAGGAATAACAGAAAGGGCAATGTCTGTGCTGCATCTCTCTCTCTCTCTCCCTCTCTCTCTCTCTCACTCACTCTGCTTCCTGTCTCTATTAATATAGGCATCCTTCTGCTATTTTACCCTCAAATTCTCTCTCTCTTTTCCCCTTATATCTTTCTCTCTCACTCTGTCTTATCTTTTTTGCATATTTCATCCTCTCGCATATGTGAGCAGTGTGTGTGTGTGTTGCTCTGTGCTTTTGGGACTAGCAGAATGTCTGTTTTGAGGACAACAGCAGGGGGCTAATGAAAAGGCTTTGTTGATTTTAACGAATTACTAGCCACTGTGGCCAAAATAAATATAATCTGCTTTTTGGATTAGTTGTCACAGGCGATTTTACCTACTGACGGTGATTAAAGAACCGGGCAGACACGCCGAGCAGTATTTCTCCAGTGACCCTCCTCAATAAAATGCCAATAAATAGCAGCAAATAAAGACTTAGAGCATTAGTTATCTGTAATAAACAGTGACATCCTATATAATGTTGGGTTGGACTTCAAAGGAACTGTGTTTATACACCCAGAAGCCGTAACCCGGTTAGCCGAGCTGCATGTAGAAGGAACCACTTCTCCTCTGTCATGTTTTAGAGATTGTGATAGCCAACGGATCTTTATTGTGGGGTAATTAGATATAGCTGTTATTTTGGGGCTATTTAAAAGTAGATTTTTGGTGTAAATCCAATCGATGTGTGCTGGCCAAAGCTTGTAAACATGCTGACCACTTGTATAGGTCTTTATTTGATGCTCACAATGATATAATCACTATCATTTTTGAAAATTAAAGTATGGGCATTATTATGATACAGAGGAGTCATATTCATGAGTATTAGTCGTTGTTGTGTTTTCACGAGAGCTCAAATGAGATCATTTTAATATCTGAATAGTTTCTCCTAAACAGCAAGATTAAAGACCGGGTGATTATTGAGATTAAATGGAGAGCAAATGGCGTCTTTTACACAAGTCTTCTGCTTTATCGAAAGTCAGCTGAACCATTTCTCATCAAATGCTTTTAAGAATAAATGATCTTGACTCTTATCTACACTGATTTTATATCTGTATGTTGCAGTTGTATGTCAACTGTTGTCTCTTTTATGTCTAGGAGAAACATCTGAGTTAATACTAACATGAAATATATATACTATTATATATATACCAGCTCTGTTAAGGCAAACACATTTTGCTCTTTGAGGTAACTATATTTTCCTGTATGTTCTTAGTAGCATTTTTGTTTAGCCATGAAATGATACTGTGTATATATACTGTATACTGTATGTTTATATACTGCTTTAGTTTACATTAGTGCCACTTTCTCCAAATATGCATTGATTCAGTTGGAAAGCAAGTCCTTCTTCTGTTTTCCAGGATTTGGAAAATTTTGACAGCGGGCCCTGCTCATGTTTGCACTGCAACATGAAGCAAAACGATCCATCAAAGTTACCGGCAAGTATGCAGAAAGTCAGGCGCCTCAGAAGCCAAGATCTAAGAGGCGGAGAACAATGGGCCTTCCCCTGACAAACAGTTAAAAAAGCCTTAAGACTACAGTTTAGATCTGTAATGTCACGGAGAATACAAATGAAGGAGCTGTCACTCTCAATTTTCCTGAAAGCCTTTTGATGTTTTCTTCTAAGGATGGCTGTGAGGGAAACAGGTACCCAAATGTGTCTGTGGCTGCATGCACTGCTCCTGTGGATTGCTTGGAATATATACACAGGAAAATCAGCTCCACAGAGGTTATTCCCTTGCTCTCTGTGTGTGCTCAAAAAATAAACCCAGTTTAAGAATTAAACTCCAACCCTAATCAGCTTACACCTCAGCAACATGAACCCTACAAAGAAAGTTAAAAACTGACTTTTCCTAAGTAAATAATGTTACAGAGGGAAGGAATGCGGGATGTGTAGAGTTCAGCAGCCTGGACTGCTTTGGACCGCAGTATCAGGGGATTGGCATCACATGGACCACTTGATGCAGCTTTGGAGAGGGTGTGAAGCTTGAGACGCAGCCATCAGACAGAACAGAGGCAAACAGGGCGCGTGTTTTGTCTCACACTTAAACTTCAGCTGAGCTGAGTGGGTGCATTATGGGAAATTCTGCAGTGTTGGTTTTGCTTCATGTGGGGTGTGCATAAAAATTTCACACATCTAGCAGCAAATGTGCAATGACTTGGTGGATGAGCACACATTTAATTTTGTTTAGGGAGGATGTTGGATATGCTCATATGAAGTCTATTTATGTAAGTATATATTTATTTTAACAGTGTGGAGGAGTAAGCTGTGTCACCACCTTAATCTAACAAACTGCTTCGTTTTTGTCATGTGACCATGTATGTAGAAGGATTACATACAGCTGCACAACAGCTGCACAACAAGTGACTGAGAAAAGTCATAAACATTTATGTCCATTATAAACTACTATTTTACTTTTTATTTATATGACCCTGTATGAGTTGTAGACAGTTTTAATTTACAGGCACACATTGCGAAATATGTTATATGTTAGTTTTACCTAGACGACAGCGCAACGTACAGTAAAAGCTGATTGGAGGTAATATGGGTCTGTGTGTGTGTGTCACCTGCACTTTCCCCTTTCTCTGACATTTCTGCACAGGTGATGGTTTTGTGGTGAGGATTAGTGCGTGTGACTCTGGACTCATTATCAGTGGGTTGTGGGTTCAAATCCTAATGAATATTCATGCAAGATGATAATGATGATCCCAGGGTTATGTAGGCCCCTCCCTCTCACCCCCCTCCCTCCTTCAGCAGGTTGATAAAACACTTGCCAAGCTGGCGTCCCCTAAGAAATTATTAATTATCTGGTTAATGTGCATCAGGCTGTGTGCCGGTTGATTAATCACCAGTGAGGGGGCTGTGTGCTGGAGGGGGGGCTTTATTTTCCTTTCTGACTTACTTTACCTTCCACCTCCCTCCTTTCTCACCCCCCTCCTCAGCTACTCGTTCAGGCGCTTTTGTCTCTTCCACATCAAGGTTTCTGTATTGATATATCATGGTTTCCAGGCCTGGAAAAATCAGGGACATGAATAACGTCTTAGATTTTAATAAAATGGTTTAAAATATTTGACCTAAAAAATGTATCCAGTCTGAACTAAAGACCGGAAAGGTCACGGAAATCATTGGCCACAAGATGTTGGGACCTTGTGTACAGTATGTTTTGTTATAGACTTCGTACGTTCTGCTTTGATGAAACTGGACATAATCTCTGAATTTAATGCAACCGCAGGGTCTATTGCAAACTGACAATCATATTTCCTTTGTTGAAATTTGTCGCTGCTGCATGCAGTGAGTTTCTGCGTGTGTGTATTTGTGTGTGAAGCCATTGATCTCTCACTGTATCTTCCACAGAGAGCGACTCCTCAGCCCCAGTTGAGATTAAACATTTAATAGCGCATTACAGGGTTTAGCTGTGGTTTCGGCCTCCGTAGGCTTATGTCTGTTTCTCACAGTCAATGCTTCGTTTCTGCAGTCTGTGAAATTGGGAAGGAAAAGGAGAATTGCATTGTAAACAAAATCCTGCAGGACAGCATGTGATCTCACTTTCGGGCCGAGCTAGTTTGAGCGGTGGTGCTAGTTGGACAGAAAACGGGTTGCTCCTGTTTGAGCTGTGAAAATCCCAACAAATGTCATATTCCCCTCGCCGACAAGGGCTCGACAGAGCCAAACAATGTTTGTGGCTCAAAGTTCAGCATTTGCATTCGAATTATTTTATCCCCTATTCCTTACAGGGCCTCCTGAGCACAATATGATAAGTAAAGCTAACTTTACTTTGCTAAATCTCTGCTGTTCCCAAAAGTACAGCAGATAAGGGAGGAAGGGAGCGAGAGAGGAGAGAGAGAGCCTGCAAACAAAGTGTGCGAAGGAAATGTGTTTTCTTGCGGTAAAAAGTCCACCACTGTTTTTTAATTCATCATTGATTCATTCAAATTCTGTGGGGTCTTAGCAAACATTAAATATGGACCCTTTATTATTTTTTATATAATTCACCATTTTTAACCTAGAGGGGAATGAAATGGGATTTGAGATTTACATCATTAAATTGAAGACTTAATAATCTGAGTTTTTTTCTTTTTTTGTCAGTACTGGGACATCTGGAAGATTAAGTGAGCTAGCTGGACTTTTGTAGTGTTGATTCAGTCTGTATGATCTTTTGGGAGCAATTGCACACTGATAAAGTCAATGAATCAGCACACCGTAAGTTCACGCCCTTCAACCAGGAATCTTCACCCCATCTAATTGATTCATATGTGCTTAAGACGCATCATAAATAGTTTTCTGTGTGGTAAATGGCACCTAATGTGCTTCTGTTTGTAGTCGCCAATTCCGTACACACACTCCTCCAAGTCACTCATGAACAGAGGGAATGGAGGTTACAAGGGACTAAAAATAAATGGGTGTATAGGAGTTTGCTCAGTGATTTTTCCCATTGATTAGTCGCATAGCTAATGCGCGCTCATTCCTCAGCTCAGCGCTAATTAGCATGCTCAGCTCAGCTTCAGACCAGTTGACCAGCAGCATCTCTGCAGGCTTTCCAACACTCTCTGAGTACCAGCAACCCATCGTAATCCAACTCTCTTGCTTGAGTAGATGCTCTGCTTTTTGCAGAACCAATCATAGATGTTTATACAGATTTTAGTGTGGCGTGTAGCATATACCCTAGCGTTTATAATGGCAACTGTAGACGTGGAAGTCTTGTCTCTTTTAAAAGAGCAAACTGCCTTTTTGTTTCCTCTATAACTGTGTTTTGAGATTAAAATACAAGAAATTGATAATACTATTGTCCATTTTTTAGTTGATTTACATATGTTATTGAAACATATGCTTGACAGACAGTTTGGAGACCTTTCCTTATTCGTGTAGAGAAATGCTGTACATGTAAATCTGTACTTTAGAAAAAAAGCTGCCGGGGGCATTACCAAAATTAGTGCAAAGTGAACTGACTTACCTTGAAAAGACTTTGGCAACATTACCTTTAATTATGCCTAAAACCCAAAAACCATACTTCATGACCAGCTCTCCTCATGAAACAATCCCTACATTTCCTTTAGCATTCAGTGTGATTGATTTAAGCCGCTTGACATATGTAATACACCGCTATAGGATTGTATCACATTGACATGAAATGACACGATGTAGTTAGCCGCTACGCTAGTGATTAATGGCGATAGCAACCTAAAGGCCCTATAGTGCTACGTGACGGCTTCATTTGACTCTCTTCATGCCTCTTCTCAGCATCCAGCCAAAAAAATCCCTGACGCTATGCTATGGGAAGCCTTTGAGAAAGTGCATGGCAGTATCATAGCGGCACTTAGAGGGGGATTAGATTCTCGTCAATGTGCCTCTGAGGCTGTGCTAAAGTTACCCCTCACAGGCCCTGGCCATTGACTGCTACCCTAATGGCCTAGTCTGTTTCCTCCTGATGGGCATCGACTGTTGGGCTGATCAATATGGGTTTCCATCCAGAATCCGAGCGGGAGGCTCAAAAGCCAATAAGCAGGCCGAACGGCAGAAGCAAACCCCGGAAGTGAAGAATTAGTTATCGTGCTGTGGTCACGCTCATGAGCATTTGTGCTTTCTCCTGAGTGCAATGAAACAGTCATACAAGCTTTTAATTTTGGGTTTTTCCTACGGCAGGTTACAGTAGCTGAAGTAATGGTGGTAAATAGGCTACATGTGTGATGTCACCAACAGGACAAAAAGCGAAATGTACAGTTAGTTATACACTAACAAGTGACACAGAATTACAATAATGTGTCAAGGCCTTTGAGTGAACTGTCTTAGTTTAAGTCCGTTTAACAGCTTGAATATCTAAACATTTGTGCAGGAAATGTTTAGCTTTTACACTGTGCTCTTACCAGTTTCAGCATTACAGTTGATAACAGGGATAGCTTTCCATGTTAATCCGAGTTTTACATGCGAAATACTTAGTGTGTGTTGACACATTTTATATCGCTGGAATCTTGTGACTTAACTGGATGTGTTAATAGACTTTTCTTAGTGTCTAGTGAACATAGTGAAGCTATGTGCAAGCTAAGATGGCTAATGCTACGACTGAATTGGTAAGAGTGTGTATTTTCAGTCCCACGATTGCATTATTTTCCCACCATGTGTCTATTCTTTGCCACATTACCTCACCATCTTAGCTTAGCCCGAGCATCTCCCAGCGTTGGCATCTTGTTTCCAGCCCCATTCACGGCAGCCGGGGATCAGATCTCACCCCCACTCAGAAACACAATGATCTTTACCCTGGAGAACGTGCATTCTTTCAGTCAAACCTATTGATCGAAGCTATTCCTGGTCCTCCAGTGAGCCCAGCACAGCCTCAGTTTCTCCTGAGCGTTAACTCTGACGACTCAGGAATGCCTCGTGGCATCCTAAAAATGAGGTTCTCTTATTGTGCCCTCCTTATCATGTGCTGAATTTTAACACCGTTGAGTAACTCTGAGCTTCTGCTTGAATGGCCTTTGTTTTGCAGAAGTTGGTGGTTCAATATTATGGCATCCCAAGTGACTTGGGTAGAGGAGCTATTATGGCCAATGCTCCAGAGGAAGGAGAAGAAAAGCCAACAGTGTGGTTTGGGTTCTGCTGAGAGCTCTGGTAACCCAACCCTCACCAGCAAGCCGGAACAGAAGGGGGATGATCAAGGGACTTGTTGCAATCTCGCAATTCTATTCCCATCCTCAGCCCACAACTCCACCCCCTACACGCACACACACACGCACACACACACATATGAACACACTTCTTCTGTCAAGCCCACCCTCTTTATTTCTTCTTTCTTTCTTTTTTAATATGGTAATACGTGCCTGCCATTATTGGTGTATTTCTTTAGACGTGTCAGGAATTCGAGGCTCGGGGCTATAAGAGTGACAGAGCTTCAATTGGCAGCAGTCAGGTTAATAAATTCTGAATAGAGATGCATAAATCAGTGAGAAGGGGCCGTTTTTTTTGCTCCCAGCTTTTGCTTTTCTTCCTCTGTCTAAAGAGAGGTCTTTAGAGGATTGTTGTCTATCAGTCCAGAAAATGGAGAGGAGAATGCCTTCAATACCCAGGGCTGGTTAGCAGATTGTCATTTTTAGGTTTGATGTTCCTGGGTCTAATTGTCTTTCATGTGAACAATGGCAGCCGCTCTCTGGTGAGACGCAGCGAGCGGAGAGGAGGGAGGGCGGCCCGTGCATAGCAATGTCCTTTTTTATTATTAGCTTGTGAAATTAGCAAGCTGGAAGTCGTTACAAGGATTTCTCCCTCGCCCACCGCTGCCACCCCACCCTCAGCAACAGTCCCCCCACCCCTTTCATTTTCTGTCTTCTTGTTAATTGTAATGCAGGGTTGAATTTGTTTGTGGACTCTCAGACAATAGCAACGGCAAAGTCTGCATTAATAGACTTTTACTCGTACCCCTGCATTTCTGGTTCGAGTCCTAATAAGGTGTCTGCCGTAGAGGCGGAATTTGTTTAAAAAGCATGGTAATTGATGTATTGCGGTGAGAGCGCGAGCGAGGCCCTGCTTGATTAATGTATGCGTCTGTGTGTCTCTGTAGCTGCGCGTGTGTGTTCGTTTTTATTTTTTGAGCTGATTTTAAAAAGGCCTCTTAACTGGGTCTGGGGGTGGTGGCAAAAGCTCGGCTGTAAACTGCTTCATAGCAGCTGTTAAAGGACCTGACAGCTGCTGACGTCTCCAGGGGTTCGGTTCTTTTTTTCTGCCCTGATCAGAGGAGGAGAGGAAAAAAGAAAAAAGTGAAGGCGATATAGTCCTTGTCAATAATTGCAGCACTTAAAAATCTTATAGAGGGATTTTTTTGTTCTCATAGTGTCTATCCCCCTGAGATACTGTTTCAAAGGTTCATTTAGTTTTACTTTTACGCCTGAGGCTCGGAGCGGAGAAAAAAAGTTTATTTTCATCAAAGTGATTTATCTTGGTTTAGTCATTTTAAAGTTACCATAGTCACAAATAATGGACACTTAAAGTTCTCTCAGACTGTTGGCCAGGTTAAGACTAACCTCAGCAATTTATTGCCAGTGGTCCTTTAGTAGAGTTTAATGCTCATGGGACTGTTCCCATATATTTGAAGAAAGTATTTTGGAAGTATGCACCACATCTAGTGCTACACAGTTTACTTTCTCTGTGTGATTTATTGGTGATGTGTGATGATGGTCTCTATGCTGCAGAGGTTTCGTGCCTGTTCCAGCTTGAGGAGGCCACAAACCTCTTCAGGGTAGGTTTTCGACGCAACTTACCAATTAGAAATATGTATCTATGATAATGAACTGTAATGTGTGTATATTTGTCTGTTTATTTACTTAATATATTTTACCCCAGCATGTCTTAGACTTTAAAAGACTACTACGTTTTTTAAAAACCATGACATCACTGTGTTGTAATGTCATCCTTCTATGTTCTAGAAAAATCGTTAAATTCTTACATAATCAGCCACTATGATGTTCATTACAGCTGCCCAAAGCACCGTCATAGATCTCATACAGTCTAGAATGTACCTATAGAATCTAAAATGCTTGACAAATGTGGAAATATTATAACTTATGACCATCTTGAAGGCCACAGTCATTTGTTTGTGACATTTTGTTAGCCACTTTCTGGCCCGGATATAGAAATTCCCAGAATGCAATACAGTGCTAGAGCTGGAATATAATGTTCCGTTCGGTCCGTGTGGCACTGTATGCTTTTTTTTTCAACGTCCTCAGCTGGCGCTCCATCCTTTCTCTGAAGCTCCTCATCTCCTCGGTCAGCCTAATTCAAAGCCCAGTTTCAGATATGGTCCTAACAAACGGTACGCTGAAGGCAACGGGACCTCAATTATAAAACAGCTCCACCGGTCATGGGTTAGCCTGCACAAATCTGCCATTCCACCTAGACACACGTGTGGTCGCACATACACACGCGCTCTCTCAGTAAGAGTGGCCTGAGGCTCTCCATTCTAATTGCCACTCCACAACAATGTGCCGAAGTAACGCCTTTGTTATCGGCCCTTTGTGCGTAAGAGATCTGCCGATAATTAAAGCTAAAAGCCCTGGAAATACTTCTTGATAAGGCAAAAAATATTATTTCCTGCCTAATGCTTTATTGAAGATAATATGCTCTTAAAACAAATATTCCTGGTGTTGGCACACTTGATAAAAGGAACGCTCGCGGCCGGAGTGTGGGGTCTCTCCTATCAACCACTTCTTAATCAGTATATTAATTTAAATACATGTAGATA
>JAZGTJ010000287.1:59622-135981 GCA_036877575.1 Botia almorhae
TCTGCCCTTTGTGATATTCAGACAAGCTTTTGTGTAGCATGTGAATGTTTGTATGCCCTTTCACACCTCAGATAACACACTGCTGCTGGAGTCAGGTGTCTGGCCTTTATCAGTTTGGCAGATTAAAGCAAGATTAGGGGACGTGAGGAATAACGCACATAGTTTTGACTCGTCTGAATGTGACGAACAGGCTCTTCTGCGCTGTTCTTTAGCTGCACAAATTGACTACATCTGAAGTGGCAATTTCACTGTTTAGATAAGCTTTATTGGCTTTTTACAAGAATATGTCAAATTGACAATTTTATAATTATGCGCCGCTTGAGAGCTATTGTAGCGTTTGAATAAAACGTAATGGCACCAGTTCAGCATTCACGATAATATCCTGAACAAGCAATTGTATTATTGAGAAGTTGGTACGATTTTTTTTAAATTGTATTATCATGCAGAGTGTATGCTAATACTTTCGTGAATATGCATTGTTACACAGCATCTTTTCCTTTATTTTGTATGCGTCACTGGCTGCAAGATGGGGCGTCTTGCTATTCGCCACAAATATAAAATAACGAGTGATTGTGCGCATAGTGTACGCAACCTGGTTTAGTGAGGAATTCTTACTGGTCAGCAGTGTAGCTCTCTGGCAAGATGGTGCGAGGAAGATTTAAAAAAGAAAAGTGTGCAATTTCTTTTTTTAAAAACTTTATATATTAGACAATTACAGTTGTCTCTGCACATTAACACAACTAGATTGTAGGTTGATTCTCCCCCAAACTTAAATATTGTGGTGTTGTCAAATAATAGTGTATAGCGTAAATAGTGTAAATAATAGACATAGCGACCAATAGCAAGAGTTAGGGGAAAGACCCATCTGTTTGCTCAACCAATGGCAGGCAAAGAGAGTTTGAAAATAGAAACCTGTTTGAAAATAGCCACTTTTGCAGTTTTGTTAGGCAGTGCAAGAAATTCTTCACCTTTAAAAACGATTAGCTGCTAAATCATGAACTTGCAACTGTTACAGTGAATTACAGTAGGACAATCTTCAACTTTCTGGCGAGAGCTAAATAAAAGGTTTTCCTGAAGACAAAGTCAAAACCACAGACAATCTCCTCTTAGTGGAAACCTCCCATTGAGGCCCCTCTTGCCGTAATTTCACTACCCAATTACAGTAATGTGGCGTGGAGTAACGGGTTATATGTTCCCACCCTAAGGCAGAACCTGGCATTCCTAATCCTTTAGAAGCACTTAAGAAATTGATGTTAGTGCCTCTGCGTCTGTTAGCTAGCCTGCGGCCAGCCTGATTGCATAGTCTCCTCCCTTTAATTGGATCATCAGAGTGTGATCTGAGTTTTGGAGCCCAGATTATGTAAGGCTGACTTTGAGTCTGCTAACCTGAGCGGGGTTCTGCCCTCGCTACCTGTGTTGACTTCAATGTGCCTAAGTAGTTTTTCTCATCAGGGTCTTAGATGGGGCTGTCGCCACTGTATTAAGCCATCCCGGGTGCTTTATTAATTTTTTTGTGTTTATTTATGTGTTGGTTTCCCCAGGGTGTATATTTGAGTGACTGTTTCCTTTTAAAGAGATGAGTTCAAATTTATCATAAGTCTTGTCAAAGCTGATGGGAGGTTGTGTTTACTATGGCCCCCCAAATTGTAGCTCAAATCCCTGTTGGGTGATATTAAAATGTGTATCCTCTGAATCTGTTGAAATTTCTAATGTATGTTATAGTTTGGTAAAGTTTTAGCAACAAAACTACATTTTGTTTAAATTAAAAATTTAAAAACAATATGCTATTTTAATTGTTTAAATGTAAGCTTTGACATTGATGAGGTTAGCTACAGATTTAATCTTTGGGTGATAATAATAAAAGAAAGATAAAATTGGCTTGATATTGTATCTGAAAACAAGACAGTATGAAACTTCTGTGGCTCATAATTCATTATGTTGTATGACTGGACAATTAGGAAAATTACCTAGCACTATTCAAGCTTCATCTTTTTCATATAATGACACTTTTCGGTAGGGATGTGGGAGGCACAGGTTCGAATTCAGCTTGCGTCATGTCCTGATCCTGTTATAATAATTTTGCACCAATAATTGCCCGATCCCTCTCTACTGTCTATTAATAAAAAAAAATGTAAAATATCAAGAACAGAAAAAAAAGATATGAACAACGACCGATTAGTTTATCCTAATGAATCAAACCCAGGCCTAGTGTTTTTGCTGCTGTTAGAGAAATTGTGATGTGAAGTCCAGGAGAAGCAGAGGTAGTTCACGATCTCCTACTCCTTTTAAGAGCATCAGCAAGTGTGAAAAGAAATGATTACTGTAAATGGCCTTATTGTGCCTCCACACTGGCTTAGTTGTGCTTGACTGAGCCTGAGAGAAGAGGAGGAGGTGGTAGGCACAGCAGAAGGGGGGGGGAGGTGGTCCTGTCGCTGAAGAGAAAGCTGATGACGACCAAGCAACACACACCTAGTTTACACTGTAGTGTGTGCAAACACCATGAGCAGATATCACACACGCGTGTTTCTGCGTAAGCGTCGGATTGTATTTATATTTGTAATATGTCTGATGTTGTTAACCTTTACTTGCGTTCGTAGAGTCGCTGTTTCTGTTTGACTGACATTGTTACGGCTCCTTCTCAAATCAAATCTCATTTCTCCTGTTAACCAAACACAGAGAGGTTCATTTCACTGGAAGAGAGCTGCCCGCTAGCCAATGAAACCAGCCACGAAACAGCTGAACTCACAGAGAGCAGCCTGCGATTGCTTCTGTCATCATCAGCCTGCCTACAGTATTTGTGCTCTGATAAATGATCCAATTCAATCAGAGCACCCAGTTTGTTCTGTGTGTTTGTGAGGGTATGTGTGTGTGTGTTTGTGTTTATGAGGACATTGAGAGAGAAAAGAGAGAGAGAAAGCATATTTACCTCCCTTTATTAAACCTCACAATTGTCTCAAGAAATGTTGGAACCATAAATTCTGTTTGTGGTTCAATTTAGAATATCAAAACAAGCTGCTCCTCTCTGCCCCACTGAATGTGCCGTTTGGGGGAGGAGAAGGACTCCAGCAATGTCATTGAGGTTAGACTAAGATCAGACAATGTGAAAACACTCCGGTGTGGGTTGTTTTTTTTTTACAAAATGGAAAAACTGAATATTTTTTAAAAGGCTTGTATAAAATATTACCATACTTTATACCATATGTTTAAAAATTGGGTTGTTACAAAAACTGTCCTTTTTGTAAAATAAGTTAAAAAAAACTGCCCTATAAAAAAAACTGTTTTTGATTGCCCCTTTAATTGATAAATTTTTACATTTTGTCTAGTACATATCAAAAACAAACATGACTTAGCAGTTAGAGCACATTTAGACACATGGTTCAGGCAAGGGTTTTACATGTGATTGATGCAGGTTTGAGTCTGGCTTGCAACACGTCTTATTCTCCCTTTCCCCAAAGACAGGGGGGCAATAGAAGTTACTAGCAGGGCAGAAAGGCAGTTAAACAGGCAAATGTCAAATCTCCTTTTGCTTTTTTGTTGAGGCTCCTCTTCATGTACATATAGATGTATAGCAGGACACAGAGAACCTTCTTCAACTGAGACTCATCCATCCTGTGTTTGAGGTGTACACCCCACTCCTCTTTTTAGGGATGAAGTGGAGAGGTGGACACAGTGGACACAGTCTCTGCCTCTTTCCTCTAATGGGCTCAACTGATATAGGAAGTGTCATCAGCACTGGTATAAATGGGTCCACAACCTTCCACTAATCCTGAGTCTGATTTCCAACATGTATGCTGTTCTCTCTGTCTCCCATATTTACACAATTTCTATTAGCTTTAAAAAATATTGACACGATCACTTGACAGATGAAATTGGCTCATCATTTTGTTTTATGTCTAACCGTTTATAACTTCTTTTCTTTTTAGAAAGTAACTGGGTAGACGGCTTAATTTGACATTACAATCTCGAGCTGTCGTAAAGCTACAGCGTTTCTTTAAAAAAGATTTTAATGTGGATATTTCTATAGACTTTGTTGACATGTGTAAAACAAACTAACAATGAATTGCCTCATTTTAGCTGACAGATAAGTATATGAGGGACACAAATAGCGCTTGTGTAGAACAACACCAAATGTTTCTCAAAAGTTGCTCCTCAGGGAAGCCATGAGGTGAGTTTATGTAAAATAACTCTCATTGCCTGCATCAAAGGCACAACAGTCCTCACTCCCTCTTTATTCTTTTTTGCCAAATTGACACCATTAATCAACGCAGATCTCATTAGGGTGAAGTTAGGCAACTGGGAAGACCTTGAGCACTTCTGTGCCCTCCCTCTCTCCTCAGTGCCCTCTCGCCCCTCTTTTTCTCTACTGTTTTTTGCCTTTTGAAATGATGTTCATATCTGGCCCAACTGTTTGTGTGTTGTTTGCTCTTTACATACATTTTTAGCTTTAGCGCCTAAAGTTCTCACTGTTGTTTCTTCATTGTTAATCGTCTGAAGAGCCGTTTCTCAAAATCGCTCAAGAATGCCAACACCAAGACGCCAATCCTTTGTTACAGGAAATATTTGAGGGAATAACTGTCATTAAACCTTTAATTCAGCCACAAAGTGCCCCCCCCCATTCCTTCCGTCGCTCACTCAACTTCCTGCTGTATTCCTCTGTTTTGTCTTGTTAGTCAGGTGGCGTTGTGCATGCTGATACAAAAGGCTCCACATCTTTTTCTGAGGGGCATAAATTACGCCTGTGTGGCGTATCGTCTATGAGTGCTTTCCCCAGTTATGGATTGCTGTGTTCTGGACTTGACAGGAACATAATTAGAACTCTTGATGAAATCTACAAAATTATTCCTCCGTGGCTTCAGTGGTACTGAAATGTATCCATATTTGTCACCGTGCACTTGAAGGGCCTGTTAGCGCACAGCAGTAATGGCTCCGTTCATTTATCCTGTAATCTGAGGATGATAGAGGAATAGTTAGTCAGATAGATAGATGGAGAACAGTGATGGTGGTAGGGGTGGGGGGGGGATTTCCTACTGAGAATGAGAAAGTGGCGGTTGATTGGTTGCTGTTTTACTCGTAGTGTGAACAGGACAACATGAGGACGTAGAGGGACCAGATCAAAAGGCCACTCACTGAACAGTAGAATAAAGTGTTTTGACCTGTGTAAGCCCATTCATTTTGTTTGTCTGTTTGTTTGTTTATGATAAATCTGCTCAAAAGTGGGTCTACGTAAATCTTAGAGTTGATCATATGAAAGCATGTAACATAAAACAATTAAGTATTGAAGTATAAACTTGGCAAATGAGTTTAAGACGATGATTTACTAGTATATCTAAAAACGGCCATCTTAAATCTTTGTTGACTCTTGTAGGCTTCGCTGTCTCCAATATCATTGGTAGTAATTGCATGGCATCACTGTACATTTAAAGTATTTAATTGCATTTGAAAGTAAATGACATCCGGTCGCTTTGTTGCTGTTAGTGTGAACGCCTCTCAATTCAGAGCATCGTAGTACATTAATTTACTTCCGAACAATGTGTAGACTGATTTCCTAACCGCTTGGTAATATAACCTCAAGAACTAGTATTGATATCCTTTTCTCATAGTTCTCGAGTTAAAAATCATCTCATTAGCTGTGAGAAGTCCTATCAACTGTGGAGTCTTCAGGCCATGTTTTGCGTTTCTTAAACCTCAGTCTTTATTGCTTGATTTTTGACCTGCACGGTCCTTCCATATTTCTTACCAAAGCAGGAGGAAGACCGCACCCCGTCGGGGCGATGAGCGTGTGTTTATCGCAGATGTTGTGCAGGAAAAGGGAGGAAAGGAACGGAGACTCATTTAAATGAGATATCTGGCCAAGCCTCATATGCATGGCCGAGGAGAGAGGGGGAAATGAAAGGGTGGAAGTGGAGACACAGAAGAATTGAATATGGATTAGAGGGATGAATATTCTATTATTTCATCCTATTCTGCTGATCTCCCCATTGCTCCTCAGTGCTCGACTTGAAATATATTGATGTAGCGGAGTGATCCGTTTCTGTGGCCCATGTGCTCCCGGGGAGATGTGTGGGCGTGCCACTTGAGCCGTGGATTACAGGTACAGCATGGAGTTCGTCTGCCGCCCTCAGACGTGGAGCCAATTTATGCCCAGTTTTCTGGATATGTGCATCTGGGTTTAGTAATGAATGCCGATGAGCTAGTTTTCCGATTGCCGGCATTAGCCGCGTGTGTTTGTACCGTGCCTTTAAATCCATGTTGCTTGTGCAGATATGCAGATCTGTCTCTGCCTTTGTCTGTGTTTGTAATCTCTGGGATGATTAGGGAAGTCTCTAACCCCCCACGGAAAAGCCTAGAATGATCCCCTGGGCCTTGGATTGCACATGCACATAGTGCCGAAGCATTCCGAGTGTCTCCCGTGCAGAAATGGGAACAGCCGGTTCAAATGTGGGTCGTGGCAGAGTTTACCCGACAGGAAGTGTTATTATGTTTGTCCTAATCTCGGTGACAGTTCACAGAGTTTTAGTTGATTGTTTTTAGTCGTTTTGCATTTACGAAGGAAGATTTGCTCATCCAAAGGTTGGATGGAGGTTACAAGGTGCAACCTTCCATAAGCCTTTGAAAGCTCTGGAGAACACGCAACTTCACAGTTCATAAACCGCCCAAACCCCCTTCCTTAAGTTACTCACCACATTAACATTTTCGAGTTAATTAGCAAACTGGTTAAAGGCATAGTATTTTTCTTGGTATTTTTAGCAGACTTTCTGGTTATATCAGTAATCATCTCCTGGTTGCTTTTTAAAGAAACACAATTAAACTTATTTTCTGATCTACCAAGCAAATGTACCCACAGAGAAAACACAATTGTTTAATTGTACAGGAAGGATGTACACAGTGAGTATTGTGGCAACAAATTGTAATAAGATGAAACTACAATATTTATATTCATCAAAGACATCTGGTAATGAGGCCTGATTGAATTTAAATAAATTGCAAGTGTGTGTGTGTGTACACAGTGCAGACAGCTCCTCTATATCCTTCTCAAGCCCTTTACCTGGTGAGTCTACATTGGCTTAGAGACTCCATGTATTCTTCAAGGGCAACTTCTTCCTATATAAGGTGAGCGAAATCGGACCCTAATGGCTTTGAAGGAAAGAGCGATCACGGAGAGAGTGAGGTCAGACAGAAAGCTTAAGAGAGAGATAAAGTCCCACCTCTTTATCAAAACTGCACTCCCAGACCGAACAGACACTTTGCACAAGCTCCAGTCACCAAAGGGAAACAATTCACTTGCAAAACCCCCCCAAAAAAGCTTCTTGACGTTGCCTACAGCCGCACATAGGTAACCACATGCCATGCTGCTGTATTGTTCAGCCACACTGCTGGTTCCTCCAGCTGCATGAGATGGACTATGGCAGCTGGAGCTTGTGGTGCTGTGGCCAGTGGGGCAGTGATGGCTGAGCGGTCAGGCAGAAGTAGCCATCTGGATTTCATCAATGGTGGCTGTGGAAAGGGATTGAAATGTCAAAGGCCATTTTATAGCCTCTGGTTGAGTCGGGAATGAGCGTCATTAACAGAGCAGTGAATGACGTTGGCTTGTCCGGAATGATTTTGGGGTAGTGTAGTTATGTATGTAAGGCTATACTGTATATATAATTCGCTAATAATTTGCTTTCTGATATTTATATAATAATATTATAAATTTGGGATTATTTGTGAATTAAAGATTAATTTCAATGCTTTCCAACTTTCTTTGTCAATATTGTGTTTTTTTTCCTTCATCTGATGTTTATATTATGAGCTTGTTATAATTAAATGTTTTTTGTCTTGTTTCTCTGGTTCTGTGGTCTTAACTGCTTTACTGTTCCTCAGTTCTATGTCTTCAACTCTCTCTCTCTCTCTCTTTCTCACTTTCTTTCCCTTATGACACTGTCTCTTTATCCCCCGCCATACATTAATTCTCTGTTGCCTTTTCAGGTGCCAACAAATAAGAAAGACTTGAAGCTTCAGCAATTTGTCCTGACATAAGGAGATGTTTAGATGTGAGGATGTGCTCACAGAGAGAGAGAGAGAGAGAGAGGGACATGCGGACAGACTTGTTTTCGGGGACCTCCCTTTCCCTAGCGCCCCTTTGCATTGTTCCCATGTCTTGCTTGACTGCAGGCGTCTAATCTTGAGGGGTAAGAGAGCAGAGACTCCACTGGGTTTCTGTGCTCTGCACCTTGTTAGACAGCTTCTCCAAGTGCACTGGCTCCTGCCTTTCCTGTCAACCTCCACTCGCCATCTCCTCCATCTCTATGTCTCTCAGTCATTCCCTTTTCTGCCGAGACATGTCGACCTGTCGTTTTGAACCACTGTGTTATCATGTTAGAGCTGTCACCAAATGCATTCTGTTGAGGTGCCCAGCATGTACGTATACATTAAAAAGATGTTTGAAGTGTGAAATAATTTATTGTTTTACAGGAGGAAACCAAGTAAGCTGCCTACATAGGCAGTCGCCTTCTTAGGCAGCAGTGCTTGCTACTATGAGAACTCGTGTGTGATTTGGAGTGCTCTATAAAGGCAGCAACTCTGCACACTATTCATTCATAGCCTTCTGCCCTGTAGAATCAATTTGTGATTGATTTAAAAGGAGTTTAGCATTAGCATGTTGCTAAGCTAACAGAACACTACTGTAACAAGTATAAAATTACATAGCACACACACAAATATTGTATTGGTGTATTTAGGTATTGAATTAAATGTCATTTTGCTTATAATCAACATTTCTCTCACCTTTAATGCCTCTGAGACACATTGAAATACAATTTTGGATGTTCTTCATTTACAAGAAGATACAAGACAATCCTCATTTATCACAATCTCTTTAAAGAGTGTTTACAGACAAAGTAAAAGGTGTTTAATTCAGCCCAGAGCTTTTCTCTCTCATCAGGGAAAACCCCTTGTCAGATTGACAGACAGAACATGTGTTATCTTGATGAAGAACACATCTTAAAGGGAGGATAAGATGGCACAGGACGAGGCAACACTGACTAGCAGATAGATGTCCAAATTACTGCTCCATCCACTTCAATGTAGTCCAAACATTAAGTGGCTAGTTTTAGCTAAATCCTTGTCAGTTATTTAACAGGGCAACAAGGTGATATATAGATATATGGCTCCTTTGTTTAGTGTATAGTTATTTAAAACTGCTGCATTGGACTTTGGTCCGTTAAATCCTTAGCTAGCTCTAGCTTGTATTGTGTTGTATTATTTCAATTAAAATAATTACCAAATACAAAAAGTAAAAATTGTATTACAAAAAAATTAATTCTTGACTCAAGAATCTCAACACAGTATTGTGGACTAAAATATTGTGATTCTTTGAAATATCTATCCCCGCCACTATAATTCAGTTCTTACTCAGAATTTGGGGGGCTCAGATGCAGCAAAGCAGCTCCAAAATCCGCGCCGCCCCTCCTCACCCCCTCCTCATCTCCTCGTCCCTGTTACTGCAATTAGCATGTATATGAGGAGTCTCAATGGTGTCAAATGGAATTAATTAAAAGTGTAAAATGGCCATTAAGAGAATGTTGAGGATAATGGAAGCAGGCAAATCCTCTCTCAAGGGTCAGGTGAACAGGAAACTAGAAAATGCCAACTTTTGTCTTATTTTTTGCTTACCCCCTTTACCTTTTTAGGTGACAATAAAACCAACACCAACCTCTTTCTGTAGTGGCTATGTTTTCTGTAGTATGTTAAATCACAGGGCTAAAGCATGGAAGCAGCCGTGTAGAATAAATTAATTGAAAGGATTAATGATGGATTTGCTGCAGCTACAGATGAGAGCGAGACAGTTAATAGAACTCTAAGAAGAGAAAAGTGGCTTCCATAAGCTTCTTGAGACAGGCCGGGGAAAAAAAACCCTTCTCATTATGATCAGAGGGGACAGACTGCTGTCTCTGCTGTCTCTCAATTCCCCCACCAAATCTCTAAAGTTCTAGAAATGTCCACCCTTGCTTTCCATGTTATGGCAACATGCAGCTAATTAGAATATGGGCGGTAAGTGCGCCTCTTAAACGCATGCTAATTATCTCGTCTGCCGTCCGTGACCGGAGTCAGGAGGTAATTGGCCCGCAGCAACGTGACAACTCCAATCATCTCCCGAAATTAGTCGCCCTTTACAAGACCAGGCCTACTGCACTCCCCTTTCGAAATGGAGAACAATCAATTTGATAAGTGGCCATGCGGTCTATTGTTTTACATTAATTAGACTAATTGCAGAGTGTCAGTCTTTGTTGCACTGTATGGGCGGTCGCTTAAAATGCTATTTTTTTTCTACATGCGGTGTCATTTTTCTTTCTTTTCCTCGTTCACTGCTAGAGTCTCAGTGTATCACTGCGGTTGTAAGTCAGTACGGGTTCGAGCTGTTATGAAGGCAGGGTTGTGTGACTGTGCCTTTGATTGGATTTCAAAATGTGGGCTATGTCCCATAAACCATGTCTACGCCTAGGACAAAAATATAGGCCATGTCTTATTCATATAGCATTAGTCCAAAGGCGCCCTCACCTAGCTTTATATTTATAACCCGGATTATCTTACCCGCTGATCAGCGCTAATGGCGTATTTAGCCGTGGACGTGGAGATGCACCTGATATAAGACTAAAGATGAGAGAAGATATCACGACTACATTGAAGGACAGTCCATTTTATCATGAAAGCGCTTCGTATTCGTGGATTAGCATCACAAATCTCTAAAATGCCTCCCCGCTTTCAAATTAAACAGTTTCCTTGCAAAATAATTCAGGAAAAGCTTGTATATATGACCAAACAGCACAGGAGAATTTTTGCTGCGCTGCAGGTTTCGTCAACAGCGTATTGCTACTGAAGCAGTTCGGGAGCAGCAATTATAGTTTTGGACACGTCATTGATTTTACTTTATGATTACATATCATGTCAGAGGGGTATCTGATTGTGACTGTTCTCAATACGTTCACCACTTTGCTAGTCTCACGTACCCAGACTATTGTTGTGAAGCAAAATTTTGGTTCTCATTAGAGCTTACGTTCGCCCAGTGCTGCCCATTGCTGGGTAAGACAGGTAACTGGTTCCATCCACAGTTTTATTTGTGCTTTATATCTTAATAAATTGTTAATGTATGCAATATATATACCCATGTATGCTTTGCGTTTGCCTTCCGCAGTCTAGCTGCTGTGCTAACGTTTTACTTGGTAGCATTTTATTGTTAAAAAACAGTTTTCTGAGTTTTCTAATTTCACTCTATTTGTCAGGTTGATTTATTTTTAGTCAGTTGCTGAAAATCCATCACAGTTTATCTGCAATATAAACATGGATGCATTAGCTCAGTTTCAGCATAATTTTGATAGGGCAGCACCCTCAGGGCTGTAGTCCTGGATGGCTATCATGCCCTTTCAATGTGGAAATGTCTGCTAGAATATGCATACAATCAAAGCAGAATACCGCAGTTTCAAAATTAGCCTTACCTGCTCTCATTAGCATTGGCTCTATTTAGAGAATCCTGTGCAATCGTTATTTACTGTGAATGCAATACATAATTGCCATATTCAACATACACCGCAGTGTGTCGTTTAAAATCTTTTCTTGCTCTATTTACTGAGTGTTTTTGAACTTTAGGCCCCGACTGTTGACGATAATGACAGGAACTTTCTCGATAAAGGTTCCCTCTGTTTTCCCAAAGCTGTATATTTGTCTTTTCTTCAGATGGGATTTGGTTTGTTTGGGGGGAATTAGCATGTTATGTGAGATGTAAAGAACTGAGACACTTTCAGAGACGTGTGTAACAGGGGAATCTCATACCTGCTGTCTCCTCTGGGGCTGGAGCTTCCCCCAGAGATCTACTTAAGGCAACACATGAAAATGAACAAGGATGTGCTTTATCTCCCTCACACTACCATGCGCTTAACACATCAAGTTAGCAGAAAGAGGGGAGAAAGCGTTCAGTCTGAACACTTACAATTTTACACTTAGTATCACAGAGAGCATTTTTTAAGATGCCCTACATAGAATCAGGCCTCAGTGGTCAAATAGAGGAAGTGGGATTTAAGTCAACTGTTGAAGTTTATCTGGTTTATGATTGGCTCATTATGTTTGGAATGTTTATTGCTAAAATCCACATATAATTGCTCATACAATCGCTATTTTTTTAATTTGCTAGAATGTTTCTGTGTAACTATGAATTATAAAATGAACAACCAGACTAAATGACATTGATTTAAAAGTAATATACAAATTTGTATGTTAATGTTACCATATTTGGGGTGGGGCGATCTGTTCATTCAACCAGTGAGGGTAGAGAAGGCGTTGTTATTGCAGTTGAGTTTAGTGGTACCAAATAATTTTCATGACATTCCTTTACAGTGTTAAAAAAATATTTATTACTAAACTAGTTTCTGGAGCTCATTTGGTTAAACTAACAATGACACTGACTTTGGTTCAATTCCCAGGGTAAATCAAATACTAATAAAATATTCATCTTAAATGAAAAGAAAATGAATAAATGTGGGCAAATGCCTAAATGTAAGAACCTGTTCTTGGTTCCCAACCCTAAACATTAGTCATCTTGCCCTTGATGACTATTTTGGTAATGGCCAAAACAGTACATGTCTACACGCATGCGCAGTTTCCACACTTGTGCTTTAACCTGAATTGCATTGTGTCTCACTCTCCGCCAATTTTTCCATTGTGTCTAAATCATGATGTCTGTTGTTCGCTCATATCTGTAGCTGCCTAATGTTGGCTGATGCATTGCTCCTCTGAAGGCCAAGTTGTGGCTGCCCATATCTCTGAGGGGAAATCTAGCTGAGTGGCTTTATCTGAAATGGAGAGAAAGCAGGAGGCACCGGGCTCTCTAAGTGAACCAAATGTTGCTCCTGGCAAAAGCAGATATGGTCGTCTCCAGGACTGCGCCTGGAGATGAAAGTGGCGTTGGGCCGCGTGCCTGTATTTGCATAGAGTTACCCCTGGAACTAAGAGAATGGAGGATGAATCAGAGAAAGGTACAACTAAGAATGGAGAGACTTTAAATACATTTGATGTACGTTATAGATGAATTTGCGCATTTAAGTGGATGTTCATTATGATCTTAGAATTGCAATCTCTGATACTGTTTGAAGTACCTTTTAGTTTACAAGGTTGGGATGGGGGAAGAAGTGTATGGTTCTGTCCTTCATGTTCTTTTTACCCTGTACTGGGAAAGTGCTGAGTGTGGCAGCATTGATCACTGGATACATGCTGGACATTAGTTAAGAAGGTCAGAACTCATTTCTCATCTCTTATTTTGTGGGCATTGGGGTTGTGTTGCTGTTTATAAGTAGTGGGCACCTTGTGTACAAGTTTCATTAAAGGATTCTCTCATTAGCAAATATATTTTTAAAAACTGCCTTTGCAAACATTATAGGGACATTATCATAGTCTTTCAGTAAAATTTAACTCACAATTATAATATACATTTAATTTTGGTTTTCTGCAGACATTACCGAGGCTGTGTGGGCAGGATAAATCTTCCACTTCTATCAAATCAAATTCCTGTCAAATTTTGACCGTTGCACTCAGCATGTCAGGTTTCAAAAGTTAAACGTGAGTTTGTTAATACAGTAAGATGTAGAAAGCAGTTGTTAAGTCATTAGTCAGTTTTGTGTGGTGTAACATCACTGTGATAGCGTGTTTTGTAGACCTGCCACACTCCCTCAGCTAAACCGGTGGTGATTTCCCAGGCTGCTTTGCATATCCCATTAATATTTTATTGCAATCATTCATATCTGTGTGCAGGGGTTGACCTGACTGCCGGTATGTCAGCCCGCGTCGCTTGTAGTACAAAACGTGGTTTACACGAAACAATTAAAACCAAACCCCAAAGGCCCTTACAGGTCCAGTGTTAGAAGCCCAAGCCAGTCACAAATACTTTAAAAAAACATAAGGATCTTTAATACAACACAACTGTGATAATATACTGTAGACGCACTTATCAGATTGGCACATTTGTTTGTGTTTTTCTCAGCGGTACACATCTTAAGCTTCATATCAGCACAAGAATTGTGTACGGTGTCTGTACTGCCATGTCTCAGGGTGGAATTGTCGGAGATTAAAGATGTGTCTATCTTTTGTACGGGCTTTGATTACAATAGTGTATTTATGGCATATGAGCACACAGCCTTTTAATTGAAATCATTCATCAATAGCTTCTGTGACTTGCCTTGATTAAGCTGTCCCATGTGTCCCCATATTGTAGCTTAGTGCTGTGGCTGTGTCTCTTTTCAAAGTTTTAAGGTGTAAAGTGATGTAGAGATGTGAATAAAACGCATATGTGGCTTTTAGGTCACGCATGTAATATACATGTTTATCCATGGTCCAAAATATCTTACTATTATGTCTTTTATTGAGTTTCCATTATATTCCGGTGTCAGAAATTAGCCGTTTTTTATTGGCTGGTGGTATTTTCCTGGTATTAAAATGATGTGCCCTTGTACCTTTTGGAGGGCACATAAGTCAGATACATCAAGTGAATGGCGATTTCGATGTCTGAACCTGTAACTAGATTGGACAAGAATGGAACGTTCAAAAATACACCTAGCAAAGCTAAATAAAACAAGAGACGAATAATCTAGGGGGAGCATTTTATGCATGCCCATTTTAAATATCTGGGGCATTTTGGTGGCATTTTCCTCCTGACCCATGGTTCATTTTTGTGCTAATTACTCTGTTTTCATATTAAATCATCATTTTGTTATGTCAGGGTGGAAATGACAATAATATCCATGATATGAACTCCACAGTCCACGGCTAGCCGTTCAGTTCATGTGAACTGTTTTGGATTGTTAACTTCTGTGAAATGCTACATAAACTTTCCCGGAAAAACGTAAATAACGCGTGGGTGCTTCTTTTCCCACGAGCGACGTGAGATGATATTTCTGAAATTACGAGCTGTTTATGCATATTTATTTCTGCTGACATTTTAATTATTTGGCGCTCCGCTGGAAAGATCGCGTATAAAGTCCCGTAATGCCTCCTCTAATTAGTATCACCTCCAAATGAAAACGGAGGACTTTGGGAATGCTGTCATTTTCGGAAGGCCATATTGGAATTATGTCTCAATCAGCAGGCATGAAATAATTACTTGTACTCTTCTAACTGCCCGCGTTTACCAAACGGCCTGCAATTTACAGCCATCATGTCCGGCAAAAGCAATCAATGGGGTGGCTATAAATCCTGGCGCAGTCAAACAGACGGATATTGTTTGTGTATGATTGTGAAACATTAGAACGCCACTGCAGCTCTGCCTCGCTGATGCGGTAATATTGCCTCTTGAGAAATGTGGATGTTTTTTGCTGCTCTTTGCCTCTTATGATCCGGTTGCTACTAATCACTTTC
Organism: Botia almorhae; assembly: GCA_036877575.1. Classification (NCBI taxonomy): domain Eukaryota; kingdom Metazoa; phylum Chordata; class Actinopteri; order Cypriniformes; family Botiidae; genus Botia; species Botia almorhae. Next base: position 75,001 of record JAZGTJ010000287.1, read on the forward strand.
AGACCAGTGTTATTGTATTTATTTATTATTGTATTTACAAACAGGAGTGTGTGTAAACGACTATTTGCACTACTTAGGATTTGTAGTAGTGAAAATTCGAATCTAATCAAAAACTTTATTATTCTCATTATTTTCAAATAATTGCTTGCAGTTTGTAAACTGTAATTTTATCCAGTTCTGTTGTTTTACGACCATAGGTGGAATTTCTCTCTTACTACTAGCTTACATGAGGCCAGAATGATTCCACAATTATGAGAACCTCCCTAAAGCATTCAGACGTAAAAAAAGAACCCAGTAAAGGACCACAGAGTCTTTGAACACAGACGGAACAAACACTACACAGCACAGAGAGCAGCATGCATGCTAAAACACGCACAGACGCGAAACAGAACAAAACGCTAGAATACCTTTCCCATGCAAAACAGATTAAACGTGTTTTTCTGTTTTTTAAGTCGTCCTTGAAAACGACGCACACTTTTGTTTTTTTCTCTTGAATGTAGATTTTTTTTTCTCCCTCTTGTTTCTCGCAATCTTTATTATTAGTGGAATTATTCACCGGTGGAGGTGTGCGCAGGCTGAATAAATTTAGCGGAGATATTCTGCAGATGCTCCTCGCTGGCATACATTTGTGCTCAGTTAACAAAGAAGCAAGAGACACTTAATCCCGTCGGAATACCGCACTCATGTTCTGTTTGAAACCAACATAATTAAAGTCACCCTCTGAAGTAACCTATTTATATAAAGAAAGCTCTCGTACAACCGTTGACTCCTATGAATAACCCGTAGGAGGGCCGGCGGTATAATTACTTCACATTTCTAATTTAGGTGAGGGAATATTTGTTATCAAACCTGGAGGAGGGGGGTGGAATTGGAGTGGATGTCGGGGAGGAAAACAGTATTAGTTTCAAGTGAGAGGATATAACTGGATCTGTGGAGGTGTGGCAGGGGGTGCTTCCCTAAGAAGTCAGGGCACTCGCGCACGCCCAGTTTGTAACAATACAGGTACCAGACTGGGAACCTACGGGTGTATGACATTCATTCATTCAGGTCATTGTGGTAAATAGCCATAAATCAGGCTGGTTTATTGCTGAGAAGCGATGACACGTCGTGATTGGTTCTGTATTTCATTGGCAAAATCTTTATAATTTTTGTTTGATTGGAATGCAGCCTATTGGTTCTTCACTGTTTCTGGGCTCCAATCAATCTTGATGTTTTTGTCTAAGGAGAAAAAAGGAAAAAACGTAGAGGGAAACGCAGACACTGCGTTCCATAAGTCACAGACAGCACTGACGGAAAACTGTTTGTGCGAAGAGAAGTTGAGCTATGGCAGTAAACTAGCACGCAGATTTACTTTACTTGTTTACAATGGCCCCTGGAACGAGGCAGGGCTCCTGGTGCATTGTGGGTAGGTGTGTAAACACATACGTGTTTGTGTGCGTTTGGCTGTGTGAGTTTATCATAAAGCACGGCAGCTCTCCAGGTGCATATTAGTGATAAAGGAAGGTGAGGGGCTTTGTTTTTCTTTAACGAGCCGTCACACTCCATCGCCTGCGCCAAAGGGGTGATGGGTGGACTCTCTGAGACACATACACACAAACACAATACAGAGAGGCCAGGCTTGTGTGTGTACTGAGAAAAAGAAGACTGACACCAGAATTGAATACAAAGCTGCATTACAATTATACATTTAAATGCGACAAAATCAAGCTTGAGTAGCTAGAAGCGTCTGCATTTGCGTGCACTTGTATAAAGGTAATTGTTGGGCTAATCAGTAAGGAAATCTTGAGGAATCATAATGTATGTATGCCAGCAAACTATCCCTAAATTGACCATGTGACATCATGTAATCACGTAATAGTTATTTTTATTGTGACATCTGTGTAAACCTCTCCGATTTTTTTTCTCTGATTTCATCATGCAGAGTTTTTCCTTCCACGCTATTGTGATGCAACAGGCTCGGCGTTATTTCCTCTGAGGACTGGAGAGAGAAGGGACAAGTGTGGCTCTTCACATTAATAGTCTTTTAAGCCATTAAATGATTTCTTTTATCTGCGGTACTTAGAGAGACTGGGGGATCTCCTTCATTAAAATGAGCAACGCTTTGAAGAAAAAACGTAACAAATACAGTCCCACGCAGTCCCTCGTGCGATTCTCTCCTCTTTGTCTAGCCTCAGTCATCTTTCTGTTTTCAAGCTTTGTGCTACCCTGCTCTCCAGGTGTTTGATTTATTTATATATCTTTCTGTGTTTTTGACAAAGTGTGTGCGTGCCGTAGAATCCCACCAAAAGCTGCTGGTTTACTGTGTAGCGGGGCGTCCCAGTGCTCGAGCAATAGCACGTGCAGGGATGCACACATACACAGTCATCCAAACCTCTTTGTCAGAGTGTTTAGCGCAGGTCGGAAAAAAACAGGACTCTGGTACATTGGTGGAATGTTGTTTGTGTATGTGTGTGTGCGGGAGAGAGAGGGAGAGATTACGCTGTGGGTCCTCATTAGGAATTCTGTCCCATGCATTCTGGTTCTGGTGAAGCAGTATGAAGATGTGGCTGTAGTGTGGATTGAATCCGCCCACTAGCTCTCTCTCAGAAGTCAATTACCACTTCCATACAGGAGCGACTTTTATGAGAGACAGAGAGAGAGACAGAGAGAGAGAGAGAGAGAGAGGAAGAGAGAGAGAGGAAGAGGGAGAGAGAGAGAGAGAGAGAGAGGAAGAGAGGGAGAGGAAGAGAGAGAGAGGAAGAGGGAGAGAGGAAGAGGGAGAGAGGAAGAGAGAGAGAGAAAGAGAGAGAGAGGAAGAGAGGGAGAAAGAGAGAGAGTGTCTCTGTTACTTTCTTTTAGTTTTCCTTAAAGCTGAAATCTGTCATTTTAGCACCATGGAATCAGCAAACAAAATTGGAGGAGTAATGACCGTTTCTAAACATGTTTTCCTAGACATTCTGTCCATTGCTATTGGTCGGACAAACAGATAGTCCCGCCCCAAGTCACACCATTGGTGCAGCCACTGTTGTCATGTTGGGATATTTAGACAAACTGAGCTGTTTTGATAGCACCACAGTGTTAAAACTTTTTGGGTAAAATCAAGCTATGAATGGCTTGGTCATAGTTATTTCTGCATTTTAAGATAGAACTAGAGAAAGTATTTTAACGTTAATTAATCATATGTAATAGTTATAAACTTAATATTCATCCAGGCATCTTTAGTGTCTGTTCAGAAAGCTAAATTGTGGCGTTTCCAGAATATTCAATCATCATTGAGATATTTTTAACTTCTGGCATTTCTGCAGTAGACAGCAATTAAAGCAGTATTTTTGTTGAAACAGATATTGCTGCTAGCTGGCGTCTCTTAATGTGATGTACTGTGATAATGGTGAAGCTCAGCTGATTCAGCAGAGACTGAGGCAGGAGTCGTTTAGTTTGGCTTTGAGAGATAAGCTGAGAGTAACTGGCTAAGTGTGGTATCTTAAGAAAGCCATATTTACAGTTTAATGTGTCTGTTGCTCATTCAGAATGAAATATTTTGTTTTATCATTATTCTCTTTCATGCCCTAAAGCAAATGTGTCACAGATTAGCTGTGTGATGTTTTATTTTCTAAGTCCCCTGGGCTAAAAAGAGAGAGTAAAATGGCAACAAACACACAACAGAAAAATTGAAATAAAGCAATGGAATTAGTTTTCTGCTTAGATTTTTACTGAAATTAAAATGATGTATTTCAGCATATCAAAAACATCACTGGGTTTGTCTTTCATACACTGAGAGTTCCAACCCCGGATTTGATGCCACAACACAACAATTTCCATACACCAAAACATAAAGCATAGTTTGTGAAATGAACCTTGTGCATAATTAGCTATTAATCCCTGGTCAGTGTTCCACACCTGTCTCTACTTGCTGTGTGTGAATCCCACTGTCCTACCCCTAATAAAGAAGGACGCTCTGCGGGCCACACTGCGAACGCAAGCAACTGTGGGTGCCTCTTTTCCAAAGGGCAGAGCTGTGTGGTAATGTAGAGGGAGATCTTCTCTAAAGCCGTGCAGCTTTGAGGAACAGCTGCAGGCAGAAGCACGAGCTCTGTACGGCCTCTGAGGGGCCGAGAGGGTGAGAGGCCACTGTCTTAAGCTAACCAGGACTGAGAGGGGAAAATCAAAGATGGAAAGTCACATGTTTGGAAACGACAGAACAACAGGTGCTTCATGAGTGACTGAATGTTACCTTTGACGTCAAAGTTATTTAGTAGTTTTTAAAATGTAATATTTGCTTTATGAAGTTGCTTTCATGTACAGTACTATGTTTGGGACAGTAGTGCAGAGATAATAATAATAATGTTTAGATGGCTGGTGGCTTTTTAAAATAGTCTAATGTGTTGAGATTGTTTTGTCGGAAGATAGTTTTATCGGGAGGTATCAGAAGGTTGCCTAGGAAACCAGCAGTTGGGTTTTAACTCTACCTGGAGTCACAGTTTTGGCAAAAATTTGAAGAGCGAAATTGTTATGATGACAAAATGCCAGGAAACTGGATAATATGTTGTGTTGTGAATGATACAATGATAATTCACCCATAGTTGGCAGATGCTGCAAAAAGTTAATTTTGGACCTTGATGATAATACAGCAGTAGCGTAATTTAATATGCGCCTCGGTGTTGTAGTTTATTTGCCCCTCACATTGTACTCTCCAGAATTTCAGCACTGCATGGTAATGACAAGCACCGAAATGATGGTCTACCTGTTGAGAGCAGATGGTTTGGAATCTCTAGGACAATATAACACCCAGCCTGCAGTGTGGTGCTGAGCAACTTTGGCGAGAGGATGTCTGGCATGAGCAGCACAAGATGAGAGTGGTGTGGTTAAACAGGACATGTTGACGGGATGGCAGCTGTCCATTCAGAGCAGGGCCATAGAGAACAAGGCCACAGACTGGCAGAACAGGGACACTTTCAATAGGAATATTTAATTTCCTCCAACCAGCATTTTGGTAACTTTTCTAATGTAGACAAAAAGTTGTATATGTAGCATTATATATATAGCATTATATATATATATATGTATATATATGTATATATATATATATATGATAGCATTGCGTGTGCAGGTGTGCAGTGCACTCATAATCCACTGAGACAGCAGCATTTTATTTTTCATGTTTACATAATCTTATCTTGCAGCACTACAGAAAAATGTGTGTACAGATAAGACCACGGCTTTATACGCAGTTCTGACGCTGTATCTGTTCAAAATATATATCAGTTATGGACCTGTGCCGTATTTGAAGGTAAACGTGAGGCTAGCGTGATGCTAGGGGTGGGGGGTGTGGTTTGCGGTAGCTTTCTGAGTCTTAAGTGCATCCTTAGATAAAGAGTAGACGGGCCTCGATCCCTGTCAGACACAAGGATTTGCAAATACCTGTGCATAAAAGGTGCTTTACCATGCTAACGTGTATCAGAAGTGCTCATTAAAAATGTGTGTAGTTAGAAAGTAATGTCCAGTTCAGTTCTAAGACCTGAATGTTCCTTACATTCTAATAAATGCATTTCAGAATAAAGCTGCAGGTTTATTTTAGTCTGTTTGGTTTATTTTATTTTAAATGATAAAAATGAATGTACAATTATGCCATAAAACTTCAATAAAAGATTATCTATAATCTATCATTTGTACACCAATCAGTGATGGTTCTCTTATAGGAAGATAAGAAAACCCTCTGTGCTCTTTATTCTGGGAGTCCTGCATGTAGTCGGACCGCTAAAGAGATTCAGCACAAGAAAGACGAGGGTGGAAACAGGAGGCAGCAGAGGCCGTATCAAAGAGAGGTTAGCAAATGCCGCACACCGGGCCCTCCGCTGTCCCCGGAGCCCCTGCTAGCCTGTTATCACCCTGCCAAGCAGGAGGGCTTTGAAATTGGCACTTTCCTTCATGTGACAATTGTACCTGCTGATAGACCATTAGATTACTTAGCTATTCACTTATTCGCTACCAAAGTAACCTTGTGTTGCTTTCCCTTTCATAACAGCGGTTTTACTCACCTAGCCGAAGGTTTTAAAAGTGATACTGTAGAAGTTGTGTACAATGGCCTTTTGGCGGTCTAGAATTGACAGTACAATTGCGTGTGTTTGTGCATAAGTGTATGTGTGTTGTGGGTGTCTACATGAAAAGGAACCAAAGTCAACCAGATGAGAAAAAAAAGGTTTGGAACAACATGATGGTGAGCAAATGATGACAGAATGTTTTGTTTTGGGTAGGGGTACACGATTTGGTTGAACAAAAATCATATTGAGATTGAAACGAGCAAGTCTGACAAACTTGAAAGTGAAGGGACATCTGGCATATACTGTAAATAATAAATAATGCATTACATATTATGAGTCGCATAATTGCATAAAAAATCTATAGTCTTATTTGAATTTGTAGCAAGCATTTTCCTGCGTGTTAATTTTTCCTTTAGCACTAGCATGACAAGGCGTCTCAGACCGCAGTGACGAGCAGAAATACATCCTCCCCGTGACAGCGCTAGGATAAAACAACAGAGGACAAACGCGCTTACTGTAGATAAAGCTCTCAGGCTGCTGGGCCAGACCACACGCTCTCACACACTGACCACAGCACAGCCAGTAGCTCCCTCTGTTGACCACTGCTGAACTGCAGAGACACACGCCTGCCAAGCTGCCTTTGTGTTCCTGTGAAGAAGCAATCCAAGAGCACTGCAGCGCTCTCAAATGACACACGCACACACAAACTTCTGAGTCTTCTGTCCCTCACAGAGCGTTTTGAGTTTTGAATTTCTGAGTTTGAGGAAGTGGAAACGGATAATAGGAGAATTATTTGTTCATTTAGTGTTGTGTTGGAAGCTTCACGGAGCGTTTTGACAGAAGCATGTACTTAGGAATGTCTGTATGTATCTAGTGTAGAAGAGTATGCGGACTAGAAGTTGTCAGGCAGTGTCTTAAAAAGAAACTTTTTGTGAGAGAAGCATCTACCTTTTATAGTGTCTACCTGTGATTTTGCTGGCATGGTGAGGGCTTTGCTTTGACTTCTACTGTTTTTATTAGATGCTAATGATGTTTTCCATCCCCTCACTTCCACTCCACACACACACACACACACACACACACATATTCCTACAAACATAGTTTAAATTTGCATGTGTCCATTTCTTTTAATTAGAGCATTAATTATTCAAGTATAAAAAATATTTTAGGTAATTAAATATTCAAAAATATTATTATGTGTTTTTATAAACAGATAAAATAACTCTTTTTACAACTGTGAAGTAAATTTACAACTGTCAGTATTATATTTTGGTTTGTTTGCCTTGTAAGAACAAACATCCTGCGCTCCGCTCTAGAGCTTTCACTTTGAGACGCCCCGCGCTTGACCCAAGCGGCTACAAATAAGCATCCTGGCTCTTGAATTTATTAGAGCCCGATTTTTGACAAGTTGATTTTAAACAACTCCAGCGGCGTCTGCATTGACTGTATGCTCGACGGCTGGCCGGCTGACATGTGACCTATGTGAACTTGCCCTCCCCTATTGACTGCTGTGATTGATGCTCTGCCAAGCTAGCCCTGATAATTCTTAGCCACATGTCAACAGCCAGTGACCAGAAGGGTCATCCCTGTCTTTAACATTTCACACACACAAATAAAAAACACACGCGGCCTCACCTGCATACATTCACACACAAACACTTGCAAAAGACAAAAAAATCATCTGGAATTGTTTCAAATCCATTTTGAGGTTAGCATATCTATTCTTGCTAGCATCTTATGTGGTTTGTTTATACATCGCAAAACTCATCTTTCAATTCACCTGCTCGTGAACTGAATGCTTGTGGGTCTCTTGTGGGAGAGCAGAATTGGCTTTGGAAGCAAGACCCAGCTCGTTGTGAAAAACGCACACCCTTAGAACAATGGAGGAGAGGCGCTGTGCAAAAACTGCTAATGAAAATGATGGGCAGCTATTGACATGTATCGACAGCCGTTGCAATCAGTGCCGACTGGTCGTGCATACTTAAGTTCAAATGTATTCAGCGGGCAGCGGGGATTAAAGGCTGTTAATGACAGCGTGTAGTAGAGAAGCCAGACTCGATTCTGCCTCTTTTCTGTTTTTACACAATGCTAGGCTGTCACTGCTGCTTTGCTGAAACTTTACATTGTTAGCATGTTAGTTTTGATACACTTCGGTAGTTGTTTAGTGGGGGTGGATGTTTTGATGGCTGTGAAAGGAAAGGGCCTGGGTGTTTGGGGGGGCATGGCGTTTCAGTCAGCCCAAATATGGAAAGTGACCTACAGCGGGTGTCTGTCAACAGGGAGCATGCCACTGTCATTCAATCAATACATCTGAACACAACACCCCACTGTGCAACACACATTAACAAATTCATTTTTAAAAATTTGGTCTGCTTACTTTGAACATTTGCTTTGAATTGAGACAGACAGGAGGTGGTCTAACTTCTATCTTTAGATGTCTTCAGAAATTTACCACCATGGCAAGACCATAAAAACCAGCATATACCTCTAACAAATTGATTTGCCTCTTTTTTTTTTTTTTACTTTTAACAGTCTCCAGGAAGTCAGACTTCCTGTCTTACTGTGCATCTTGGAGTTCTAGGAGCCAGAGCCAAAAAGTACTGTCTGTTAGCTTAGCGTTCAGCATTTAATCTGTGTGGATCTTAATATGAGAAATGTTTGTTGGTCTCGAGGGACTCGCACAAACACAGGTAGCCCTCCGATCTGCATTCAGACAGCATGGTTCTAACCCAGTTTCCCTTGTCTACTTAATTTCTGTTCGTCACAGTGCAATTAAAATGCAGTTCCAATCTTTTCCACACGACGCTTTGAATCTGCAGCTTTAGTATTTTTTTTATCATGTGCCTTGTTTTTATGATGCAAAGATTGTAGAGACCCTACACTGTAAAAGCAGACAGAAGAATAAATTAAGGAAATGTAACTTTTAAAGTATGAGCATGTGTGAATGTGTTGGCTGGTAGTAAAGTTAGACCCACAGCGTCCTTCAGCTGTTTGTCTAATGTAATAATAACATTCCTCTATTCATCTTCAAAAGTACTTACTTGTCTAGAAACAGTTTTTTTTATTCTAATCACTCAAATGTATTTTCTGCCTATCAGTAATTCAAAGAGAAAAGCCAGATTTTTTTAAATTGGCATAAATATGGCATATATATATTTATATATACATGCTTTGTTAAGCTTTTTCGTTCATTGTGTAGTTTAGAAGTAGATCTTATTTCTGTGAAAGATATTAGTTTTCAGTGATGTGTATATTGCATTGATCTGCGACTTTTTGTTGTTGATGTGCATCTTTGAGCTGATATATCTTTTCACCTGCTGCTTACCTGCACATTGTATGCTTATGGTAATACAAATACCTAGTTACTTTCTTTAATTCTTTCTGAGATGTTTAGTTAACAGCACCAGCGATCTGGGCAAAAATCTCAGTAAGTTTGGAATATGTAAGACGGTCAGATGCAATTTCAGTGGCGGCGTGGTGGGGCAGGCACAATGGTTTGTGGGTCGGCGCGGCTCCTAAATTTTCTTATCAGTGGGGAATTGTGGTGTGCTGAGATGCCAGCAATATCTTCCCTGCTGCTGTTGGAAATGCAGTGAGCTGGTGACACACACGTAAACATACACACATACTTGCGAACTGCACACTGGGATAGACTGAGCAGGCTGGATGCCCCACAAATGTGGCTCAATCATTTTTAGAACAAAGGGGTGCCTTTGATCTTTTCTCAGCCTTTTCTCACTGGATCTGTCGGTGATGCTGTCACCATAGCGTGTGTCCACCGTGGACACTCCCCTTTTTGCTCTGATGGGCTGGTGTTGTGATACGTTAGATTGTTCCTGTTTTACAAAGCCGCTTTAGCTTAGCGTTTCTTTGGGGCGTCTTACACCGTAGAATATGTTGACATTTTTGTTATTTTTTCCCAAACTTGTTGTATGACATCGTTTACGTATTAACAATTTACATTTCTTTATTACACAGCCCCTTGTACACACACGCACACGCGCATTAAAGTCAATACACACGGCGAATGCCCAAACGATCCTTTGAATTAAAAGTTGAGTATTCATAAGGCCTTGTGTAGGTTCCCTGTGCACGTAGCATGTGAAAGCAATGAGCTGAGAAACACAAAGTGAACAACACACGGCTTCATTCATTCATGTTTGTATCAACAAAGTGAGCAGTTTTATCTCCACACTTGACAGCGCGAGCCGATAAGCATTGCTGAGGGAGAGACGCGGGCTGCTTCTTTAAACTCTCTCTCACCCCCACTTTCCCTCTCATTACACCACTCCCTCTCTCTCTCGCTTGCTCTTTGTCTTTCCCCTCCCCTTTCTTCCTGCTCCGTCTCTCTGTGGGCACAGGCAGCACCTTGTCTCACGCCAATTGGCTGGGAGTCCACCAATCTGGCGTCTGGAAGGGCCACAGGGACTGCATATGCAAAGCCCTGCTTCATATTAATGAGCAGGAATTGTGGCTTTAAGTCCTTGATTAGAAGAGTGCGAGAGCTTTTGGTCCCAACTGGCTGTGCCTATAGGCTGTCACCGGGAGAACGGTCCTGATAATTGCACTGCTCCGTCACGGAAAGGAGAGAGAGCCGGAGGAGGTACAGAGAGAGAGAGAGAAAGAAGAGAAACTTTAATTTTTTAGAAGAGCTTTGCGTAAATGATGATCGCAGAGAACACATGGATTCGGTAGAACTTTCTCTTCCCGAGTGTTTTCCCCTACACTCCGAACAACAGTAGGTACATTTTCATTTTTTCTACTTCTTGTGTTAGTTGTGTGTGTGGCTAGAATGTTTTTGTTATTAGTTCCTGTGCTGACAGTGGGCTTGTGTGTATATCTGTGCATGTGGTCACCGTAGTGTTTCATTGTAAAGCTGGACAGCTCTAGCATGTCAAGGTTGTTTTCACTGTCAGGTAGCGTCGGCAGCCCGTGTGCGTGCGTGCGTGCGTGCGTGTATACACATACGTGTGCGTTGTGCCGGTACGGTCCTGTGGTGTAGAAGCACTTGTGACTGTGGCAGACTGCCGGCTTATACACTGACAGAATTACAGCCGTCTCTGTTCAAACAAGCCGCGTGACAGTGCGGAGCGTGTTTCCGTGTAAACCGTTAGGAAGAGTGTCGGGCAAAAAATGACATGAAAGAGTGTCGCGGGATGACAGGAAAGACAAGAGGGATATAGAGGGGGAAAACTGCGTTAGGAGAACTGGAAGAGCAGAACCGGTCGCACAGCATGTGTCCCGCTAAATGTATTTAAGCTCGGAGAGAGTGGGGGTACAGACGCTCGGGAGAGTAGAGGGTCCGGAGCCCGGCAGAGAACTGCGCCCTTAGGTTCATGTTTATCTCTGTCCTGCTTACTTCTGTCAGCACAGAGCGAGAACAAACCCTTAATACAGACATTGGGCTGACAGATTTATATAGACTTTTATTATGTTCTAAATGTAATTTTTTCGTTCGTGTGACTGACCAAATTGTATATAAACAATGTGAGATAAAGGCTAAAAATGAATTATTTAAATTAAAAATGGAATCAAAATAAAATGCATATTTTAGTGGCTCTCAAGTCAAACAATTTAGAAATCGCAGGAAATATTTATAAGTACAGTAGACCACATCTGTGTACAACGGTGCAATATGCTGTCAATCTCTGGCAATTTGACAAAATATTGAAGTATGTGTTATAAGTACAATTAAAGAAACAAGTTTGATTAAAGAGCAACTAAAACTTCTGTTCCTAGCTGCATATGAGATCGGATTAAAAAGTCCAGAAGTAAAAAGAGAGAACGGTCAGACAGATGAGAAACAGGTAAAAAGTGATCTCTTAAAATCAGCCACTGTCCGGTAAAAATACAGCAACACACAAGCCGCTACCAACTTCTGTGTGTCAGAGCATCTGCTCACATACATACACACACAAGTAGTTTTTCATGGTTTAAGAAGTGAATAAAAATAGTCAGAAATGTTGTGCATTTGGTCGTTGGTGATTTAGATAATAAACATGGAGCAGAAGACTGGACGTAGTAAAGACTCGCTGTCGTGTGGAAGTGTTGGCAGCAATACCCCGAACAGGATCATTAGGTTGACTGGATTATTCAGACTCATAAAAGGAAATTGGGAGATAAGATGTTCCTCACAGCCTTCGACTCATTTGATGCTCGCTCGCTGTTTGATCTGTATTTTAACACAAATGGACTACTGAGATTCTAATTAGTATATTAATGATGGCAATAACAACAAGTGCTGGTTTAGCTATTATCATAATTACAGACTCTCACCGTCTGAACGTAGATTTACATCTGCAGCCCTCGTTTTCATATTTACATTCAAGGTTGAAGTTAATGCGAAGCGTGTTTGAATGTTGTTTTTGTATCGTTCAAATTATGGAAGCCTTTATATATTTATAAATGTGATTTAGTTTTTGTTTATGTTTTGGGCGGTAGATTTTTTTTAAATCTTCTTTTGTAAAAAATACGGATAAAAAATGAATTCTAATAAATAATTCTACTGGACAGAAAGGCAGTTGTAAAATACATTTTACACTTTGACTTAAAACCGCAGTGATTTCACGTATGTGGTGTGTTTTGCATTTTCTTGAACAAATTGATGACACGCTCGACTCGATTTCCATGTTTATGTGGAGAAATCTGTGAGAACCTTCTTTGAAGATTATGCCAAAATAATGTTGACTTTTGTGCGCGCTTTTGCAATTCCTCATGTTTGTGTTTTTACTCAGAGGACCCTGTAAAATTTACACCATGTATGTATAAAAGAATTTTTATGAAGCAAAAAGGAAAGAAAAAAATTAAAGAAAGCTCAATAGCTGACATTTTCTCATTTCACCAGAAGCATGTAGTCAGCTTATAAGGGCAATAGACTGTGAATGTCCACTGGAAGCGGGGGTGTCAAGGGTGTAAAATCACTGCCGGACAATGCAGTACGCTGAATGGCTCTGTGTAGAATCCAAAGGTGTGTGAGGGTCCCTTCATGCATGTTAAACCTTTTGTCGCTTTGCGGATGATTTTAAAATACCGAAACCCCCCTGTGGCCCTAGAAGAAAACTTGATTTATAAAAAAGAACGTTTTCTTCATCCGTTAGCGCTCTCATTTCTCTCTCTCATGTGAGAACTATTAAAAACCCCGGAGGCTGAGATCAAGAGGAATAAAGAGAGATTGTGTAAATTAAATACCATTTAATCTCCTTATAAAATCATTTACTTAATTCATCTGTCAAATGATGTCAATATGCACAGCACAGATTTATTTATTCTGCCGTGTGTGCGCGCGCGGGCCTTTGTTGCTATTCAGCCTTGATTTGGCTCCGTCCCATTCCCCTGTGAAAGGTGTCGTTGCTTGTCCTACATGGCTTTCTCTTTCTGTGGCCCCTTGTCGATTACTGTCTGGACAGTCTTTGTCTTTACACTGTCCTGGTTATTGGAGACACAGCTTTGCCACTTCCCCTTATTTGAAGGGGTCTGAGGCATTCCAAGGGTAATTAACTCTAGTTAAAAGAGATCTCCCCCCTCAGGCCCCAGGCCTCTTCACCAGGGCTGCCATTCAGGAGAAAATAGTGGCCTGAGGGGGGGCCGTAAGGAAAAAGGAAGCTATATTTTTGTCCTTTGTTAAAAAGTGCAATAAGTGACCCGTCAGACGGACACACACACACACACACAGGCATGTGAAACGAAACCATCACAGAACGGTCACATGCACATGAAAACGCACGCACACACACAGAGCGCGGGGGCCGACATCGCCTGATGATGCAATTGTCAATTTTTGTGATTTATGCATCATCCATCAGGATTTTTTTCAGAAGGCAGCGCAGCAATTTTTACGAGAAGTTGAAATGAGGGTTTTAAGAGGGCTATCGCTGCTGAGACTCGGTCACATGCGTCAAAAAAACAGCCCACCACCCTTAACAGTTAGACATCACATCACTGCATTCGACTAATCGAGCGTTTCAAAGACTAAGAGAATGTGCTTCATTCTTCTCTAAATTCAGTTCTCTCAGTATTGTAGCCTCTCGACCTCCCTTTATTTTCCTTTTGCTCTTCTCTTTATTTTGCGGATTGTTTGGCCTGCTGCATGCCGGAGAGAGGCAGAGAGCTTGTGGGATACAGTTACAGCAGGTCAATAGGTACTCTGGTCACACCAGAAGCAGGCGGGTCCACGAGGGCTAGATAAGGGTAAAAATAGTGCTTTTAGCCGTTGCGTGTTGCACTGGCTCCCAACTGACTCACCGTTTGTCTCTCAGCATGTGGGGATGGCTTTTCTGATTCTGTTTCCACTTCCTGTGTATGCGTATATATTTCTTTCTCAGGAGAAGGTGGATTACTGTACAAACGTCTAATGAAGAAATGAATGTGTTGTTTCTTGAGATTTAGCATATTTAAAATATAAATGTAGATTAGCGGGGAATGTTAAGGATGATTTAGCAAACAGTGATGATAAATGATTATAATTAGAATATAATAAAGAATATATAGAGATCATAGATTTTGGATTGCACCGCACACAGACAAACGCACAAGTAACATATTCGCAACATCTGTTGTGTAAGAGTGCTTCTGCATATATGCGTCAATTAGCATTTGCGTGTTTGTTTGCTAAGGGCTATCTGTGTCCATACATGAATATGCATGTGTTAAAGTCTAGAATATGAGATGATCTTAGCTCATTCCTTCATTTCAAGAAGAGGTGAAGTTTCTCCAGAGGAATGGAGCTCTAGTGGTGTGAATCTGGGCTGATTTCGGAATCTCTTTTGGCTTCATTGGTCTTCAATGAAATTGTGAAATTGTGGCGCTCTTGTAGCAGAGAAAGGGAAATGAATCGGCAGGCAGGGTGACGGTTGACAGTGAAATATTTCTTCTCGCTTTCTCCTGTCATACATCATGCGTGTGTGTGTGTGTGTGTGTGATGAGATCAGAATGATGCTCACTGTGTAACGTACAAATCTGTTCCTTGGTCCTGCAGTCAGCTGTAGAGCAGAGAGATTTTCTGGATGTTTTCAGGGAATTTTCTTTGGAACTTTGCAGATTGTCTAATTATTTTTCTGCTTTTTTCTTCAGTTTGTTTCACATGGATTCGCATGGATTTATTTTATGCATGCTTTTTAGGATATGTAGGAAAAGTGAATTTTAAATACGCGATGTTAAAAAACAGTTTTGTTGTTAATGTGTTCGTTTTGCGGTAATATTTGTAAAGCACCTTTGAGCTACTGGGTTACACACAGTTTACATATACACACCCTCAGGTCATTTTAAACCAAGTAAACCACAATGGTGAGATTTGTGATTTCTCAATTCGCGCTTCCCTAGAAATTCAAATGTAGTTAAATCAACATGGTGCATGTTATTTTTTGCGAATTGTATTAACAATATCTGTTTCTCTACCATGATTTTTTTAACCTGTTTAAAATGTGTGTTTGTGGAAATGCTTAGACAGACAGAAGCTATTGTTTCTTTTTCGCATAAAATGCAATTTTTTTTCACTTAGTGTTAATTTAGACTAATGTTATTTCCGCCCTGCTGTAGATTATCAAAGCTATCCTGATGGGAGCTTTTGAACAAATCTGCTTATGCGTGGTAATTTTTACCCAGACGGAGTACGGATGTACCTGGCTGAAGACTATGGCACGATTTGAACTCGGCCGGGGTTGAGTTCGCGGTTGCATCACATGCACGGATATCAAAGCACATCTGTGTCATGGATATAACAAGATCGGAAAGTGTGTGTGTCTGCGTGAGTGTGCTTCCAGTCAGGCTGGTATATTTGCACTTTATAGTTCTCGCCTGCTCCCTGCCATCCCGGCCCTGTTGCGCTGCGGAATAGCTGCATTCCTGTAGAGATCTGCATGCTTTCAGACTGGAGCGTCCACACGCATTCCGTCATATTAAAGCTGACAGTCCATCTGCCGTGTGGCCAACCACGCTGCCTGTGCATGCAAGACCTGCCTTTATTTCCACCTGTCCCGTTCTCCAGCCTTCAACCCCTGAAGGTTAAATCACACGCTCATCAACATACAATAACAAAACAATAGCGTTTTTTTTGATAACCCCACTTAATAGAGGAGTCACGCATGTATTTGTTTGTGTATTGCATTTCAGATGCGTGTGCCTTTTACGGCTGATTGCTTGTGTTTATCTTGTGTGTCATTCGCTTGCATGTCATGCATGCGTGTGAGCTGGTTGCAGGACTGTCCTATACTGATAATTAGCCGGGTATGAGTAAGCAGGCAGCATGTGCTGTCAGAAGGTAGTGAGAGGGAGAACGAGAGCGACAGAGAGATATAGGAATGGCATTTACTGTGTGTGGGGTGGCCGTTCCTGTATAAGGAAGAATGGCACCTGTCTAATCAATCAGGACCCCGCTATTCACAGATGGAATAGCCACACATGAGTGAACCGCAGAGCATGTCCGCAACACACTGACACACACACACACACACACACACACACACACACACACACACTTGGCTTAATTCAGCTCATTGTCCTGCATGTTAATCCGTGTCCGCATGGATGCAGTACTTAGTCGTTTTGACAGCAGCGTGAAATGGGCTCAGGTAGATCCCTATAGATTCACTCTCTCCACTAGAACCGCCCGTTTCTGTGACAATTCATTTTAGCTGTTTTTTGACCGATCCTAAAATTCTGAAAATTCATTTGAATTCATTTTTAATTATAATAATAATAATAGTAGTTTTACTAAATAATTTGTCTTCCTGTTTTTTGTTTTATTCATGTACATTTTAATTAAAGCTTTGGAAGGTTTATTGTTAGTAAAATAAAGATTCATTTGCATATTTTCTGTGTGGTTCTATGTTGAGCGTTGGTGTTCAGATCTGAATGTCATTTAAATCGAAGCACACAACCTGTAGTTTTTCTTTTTTCTTTTCCTAGCATTTATTATATTTTATCATTTATGCTTATTTATACAGTTGGTAAATTATTTTAATAGAATATAGAACGTAAAATAAAATAAACTCAAGCCAGCAATCCTGCCCTAATTAATTTCCTTATATTTGAATAAACTATTTTACTGTACATACACAGACCCTGAGATTACCATGTTATTTACATAGGTCTGTCACAAATCCTGTCAAAAATAACAACACTTCACTTAACCACTCCAGGTGAAATCGATCTCTTTCTGTTTTCGGTATCCAGTGAGTGTCTGACGTGTGTGTGTTTATGCATGCACATATCTTGCTATGCATGTTTGTACTTGTTATTACAATGTGAATTATATATGAAAAATATTAGTATATTAATAATATACTATTGTACATGCAAGCTTTTTAATTTTTTACATGTTTAATATTGTGCAATGAAGGTCAGAGAGTTTGTCGGCTTTTGATATCCTTTTTATCCTCGTTTGCTGATGTACTTTAATATACAAAAAGTCTGCCAGATATAAAACAAAACAAAACAAAACAAATTTGCGCACCGCTTTAAAAAAATACCTTCCGGTTGTTAGTGACAGATATTTAATGCTGCTGGCTTCGGGAGTCCAGCAGTGTGTGTAGTGTGTGAAGTCACGTTAAAGAGAGTGGAGAGGAACAGGAGTGTATCAGGGCCGCGTGTGTGTGTGATGCTGGAGCTTATCGATTCTTCTGCTCGCTCGCCCAGAACTAAAGCCAACACATTACGTGTGTGTGTGTTGCCTTTTTCCACTAAGCCCTGACTGGCTTGCCAGACTCAACACACACACGCAGTGCACACGCTGTTCCTCCCACTGTTTGTGAGGTAAACACGCACTCTGGAGTGCAGCACTTTCGAATTAACTCTAAAATTAGCAATGATCGCAACAAAATGATTTGAGAATTAAAAGTATTGCTGACGCTGCTTTGCACCACGATAATGTTTTCTGAAATAATGAATTATTGCCTCAAATCTATGTGCAGTTTTGTTTTAATAGTTTAGCCATTTTTTCTTGATTTCATGTTCTGTAAATGGATTTTAGTTATTGAGTTAGTCATAACCGTTTCGATCAATGCTTATTTTACAACGATTACAGAAACGTCTAAACTTTGTGTTTTAAGATCGAATGTTGCACAGCAGGTTTTAGAAAGAAAAATCAAAACGGACACCGCGAGAAGTGCTTAAAAAAACTTCTCGATCGATCACAATGCTTTCGGCAGAAGAAGGAGAGGAAGAAGAGAGGCAGATCGACAGAAAGAATGCCGCAGAAAGAGAGACAGACAGCGTCTTCAGGGCTGCGTTCTCTCAGACAGACGCTGAAGCACGGCATTAGTTGAGTGATTAGTTTCATCAGTCCGAATGGGAGGACAGTTGGGGGTTGTGCGGCTCTAATGACATTGAACGTGTTTGCTGAATTGGAACGGAGCTGGAGAATTAGGGAGCCTGCTCTGTTAATTAGAGACTCACACACTTAGCCGCACTGCCTGTGGCTCGTACCACTTCACTACCTCCACAGGCGGGCTTTGCTCTCCTGTGCTTTAACTTTATTGCACAAAGTCTATATGTTTGAATCTTCAAAAATGAGCATTTCGAAATCTGCCTAGAGGAGTTTTTGTCTTTGATGGTGAGGTAGTTGTTTCCGCCTGGAATCTTAAGCGTGTGTTGAAGCACGCAGATGTTTTATCTAAAGCTACTTTTGGTGGCCTCAATTCATTTCCATAAGTTTGCGTAAAAATTTTGCTGCGCTAACACAAGCCCAGAGTTATTACCATTTGATTTGCATACAGCAGGTCCGCAACAGACACTTTCCACAAACATCTGTGAATTGTCAGTCTTTCTTTTGTTTTCTTCCAAAATCGCAGAGAGAGAACATGTAGAACCGAAGCAGGAGAGTTCACACTAAAATCTAGATTAAACCATCATGTTCTGTTTACAAACTATAAAATTTATTTCAAAGCTGAAAAAATGAGTTAACAAGAATCTGGGTGAGTCTTACCAGTTTTTAAAATTCTCCTAAATTGATTTTTGAAATCAAACTGAAACTTTTTCTGGAATGTATTTTTGTCGAGGTAAATTAACCCATTTAGAAATAACAATATTTTATATTTTTTATTTAGTGCTTTATAATACCAGTCACACATCTGAAAATGTGTTGTCTGCTATGTGGTAAAACTTATGTGGTAAATCCTCAGTAATAACTGACTGCGTTGTTTTAAATAGGTCAGATAACTGAAAAATTACAATTTAAATGTGAATAAGTTACTTTAAAAATAAAAGTATTTTATACATATATTATTGCAGACTCCCAAACATAAAATCTAAACAAACCAAGATGTTTATTTAGTTATTTATTTATGTCGCTTCGCAAATGTCCTCCTGACCTGTCCTCCTTCTCGTGCAGTCTGACGTCAAACAGTTTCCTATACAATTTGTTTAATGATTATTTCTCACCATTCTTATTCTGAGGCTCCTGTAAAGCCACAGGCTCTCCCTCCCCGACGTGCAGGGGCAACGGGTGTGCGGCGATCACCCGGATTTACCCTTTTATCTGCCGCCGCCTCAGACTTGTTAAAAGTGCAGCTAGAATGA
Source organism: Botia almorhae (assembly GCA_036877575.1). Lineage (NCBI taxonomy): Eukaryota > Metazoa > Chordata > Actinopteri > Cypriniformes > Botiidae > Botia > Botia almorhae. Next base: position 94,530 of record JAZGTJ010000287.1, read on the forward strand.
TGTGCGGATAAAAGTGCGTATAGAATGATGAGCTTGTGCATTTAAAACGTCAAGACCGGTTTCAGTTAACGCCTGGCATTAACAAAACAGCCCAGCTTGTAGAGTCCAGCATGTAAAAACATAGTTAAAACGTTTCCATTAAAGAATGTCAGTTAGAAAAAGAACTAATATTTTCTGTCACGGTGTGCAGAGCTGCGTCACTGTCTGTCAGCCGCTAATGGCTCATTGGTCTTTATCAGAATTCCTCAGTCCAACTCACTCTGACCCTCGTTTTTATTCCTTCTCTTGCTCTCCCCTTTGTTGTAGAATGAATTTATCAAAGGCCCAAGTTAATAGTGAAGATAAGTACGCCAAATGCGGCGCTTGGAGAACACAACAGCAATACGACATCGAGGCCAGTCACATGCGTGATGCACACGCTCTGTATAACCAAAGGTAAGGAAAGGACCAAAGAAGCATCATCAAAAGCCAAAGTCAGTTCTGTTCATTTTGCTTGGTTTTTGTTTAGTTGTGTTTTTGCCTGTCTTCGATGTGGTGTCTCCTTGCTTGCTTTAAGTTGTGTGTTAGTTGTGTCTGCTGTTTGTGTCGTGTTTGTGCGTATTGTCAAGTAGCAGGATGTAACTTCTGCATGTCGTACCCATTCATGCACTGTACGTCTGGAAAGCCCTAGAGTGTTTCCTAAGCCTATAACTGTGAGCTGTATAGCTTAAGACTAATACAGTGCAACCAGGCCATTTTTATTTGTGCTGCACCTTCCAATTCTGTGTGTGTGTGTGTGTGTGTGTTTTAGTGGACAAACATCTACTTTTTGCATTTTGCATTTTATATAGAGAGAAAGTATATCTGGATCTTTTGTATGTTGATATGTGTGACAGATAGATAGATATAGATATAGATATAGATATAGATAGATAGCGATAGATTCATAGGAAAGGTGTAAATTTAGGTGGATAGGTAAAGTTTATGGGTTATAGGTTGCAGAGGTTGACGTTCTCGCCCCCTCCAGATGCACAGGAATGTGTTAAATGCTTCAAGGATTCCGATTAGCATATAAATTTAGATGTATGAAGATCATTGCTCCGATCACGAGTCAGTGAGTTTTATCTAGATTTAGTGGGGGCTGATTTGCGTATAAAATACAGCCAGATGTGACCAGTTAAGAGTCCTCACAAGGCCCTCCTCTCTCTCTCTGTCTCTCCCTTTCTGTGCTTCTCCGTCTCTCACTCTCAGGCTTATCTCCTGTAAAATGTCTTTGTTTGACTGTTGTAATTTCAGGTCATTTATAGGTATTACTTTAGAGGTTATGGAAGGGTCAGGGAGAAAAGGGCCATTCAGTGTTTGTGATTTATTTTCAAACAGTTCTATTTTCTTGGATATCTAAATTCACCCTTAGTAACATCTGTTTTCTCTCTTTTTACTTTTTTGCAAGTAAATATATGGAATAATAGTTACGTGTGTAATATTGTAAGCACATTAATTGTGGAGAAAGTGGATGTGCACACTATAGCGGTAGATGTTCTGTGTGCTAAAGGTGCTTCAGAAGACCTGTAGTAAGAATTACACGGAGGAGCATTATTTCTGAAAAATCAATCTGAACATGTTAGACACACTCCATTTTTCTCTTGTTGAACAATCATCTGCTGATGTTTTAGAAGTTAATATATACCCGTTTAAAGTGGGTGCGTGTGTTTGACGGGGCCCTCAAAAGTATTACATCGATTGGATTTAGAATAGGTTAGTCTGGATCAAACCAACTAGGCTCCATTTGCATGCAAGAGGTCTTCTCCTCTCTAAGCCAATCAGGATCACGTTACTGGCGTAGTCTGAGCTTGTGGCCGTTGAGGGACAGGGCTGCCAGGAACTACAGTATTATGCTATAGGCCAGAAACACGGCATGCTGGGAGCTGGAGAGCATGGTTCTTACCAGTGACATTTACATTGATTACAGCACAAATGTAGTTTGTTATTAGTTTGTTTTTATAGTGCAATTTAGTTATTTAGATTTTCTATGTTACAGTAGTCCAGTATACAGTAGATGTTAATAGGGGTTGATAGTCTGACAAAAGAATAGATTAGATAAGATTAAATGGCGTGTGAGGCTGAATGCAGTGTCCCCACCAAGCGCAGACCAGAGCTAGGAACAGATATGTGAAACATATTTACACACACACACACACACACAGGCCCCCTGAACAGTGTGGGATGTTTAACTGGCAGCTGTGTCGGGAGATTTAAAGTCAGTCACGCATAGATACACACACACACACACACCTGCACATGCACACGCTCATGCGGTCATACAGGGATGGTTCTGGTCATCAAAACAGTACTGTCACGCATGCATACATACATGTACATGTACGATACACAAACACGCGCTGTTTATAGTTCAATCAGATATGCCAGCACTGAGTCACAGTCAAACACATAAAGGCTCACGGGATCGAAAACCACACAAACATTTAATGCACTAACACACGGTAGCACGTTTAAAAGGGCACGAGATCTTCAGGAACCAGCAGAACTCTGTTTGAAGAAATAAATCCTTTTACTGAAATAGACACACATCCACCTTCAACACTCACACATCACACGAACACACGCATCTTCCACTGATAACTCCAAATCTCAAAGCAGAGTGAGGGAGACAGAAGCCTGGTCCGGGGTCAGGGGGAAAACCTCTCCATCTGCCGGTGAGCTGTTACCCAGATGCAAGCCATTTCCCAGATAAATGGAATCAACTGATTTAGCTCCTCTGCCTCCAGAGGCACTGTTTTATTTATACGATCAAATACTCGGAAAATGATTAATTTGTCAAGGGAATGGCTTGTTACTGTAAATTTAGCAGGTTGTGTAATAAACTAGATTGCCTTAAACGCAGATGGGAAATGAAGGGCTTTTAGGTACAGCGTGGAGGGGGAGATTGGATTGGATTGAATTGCGATTTATAACGGGGAGGATTATTAGATAGAGATTTTTTATACAGTAATATTAAAAGTTAAAATGTTTTAGGAGTCCCAGGGGCAAATGTGATGGGCAGGGGCCACCTGTTGGAAGCAGCTGGCCCTTGAGTTTATTGAAATGTTTTTGCATCATAGTAAAAAACAGATGAAAGGTGTAAACTTTTAGAAGGAGAGGAAGTTAAATTATAGTTTATATAAAGTGGAAAAATATCTAATTTCTGCTGTTCATGTGTTTTGCTAACATGTTTCAACAATGCTTGATATTTGCTGGTTAAAATGTAAATTAAATATTTAACTTGCCTTTAGTTTTAAATAATGGCATTTATTATTATTGTTGTTGTTGTTGTTGTTAACAATATCATAACATCAATTTTATTATTAATACAAACATTGAAGTTTTAGTATTATGTCATGATTTACTGATGTTAATATTGTATTCATATTTATTAATGTTAGCAATCATTAATATAAAAGCATATGTTATTATTATATAGAATACACAAAGTATTATTATTTTCTTGTATCAGCTTAAATAAATAAACACAACAGTATGGCTTTGGTAGGTCTGTCAGCGAAGAAAAGGCAATAGTTAATAATGTGTAACAAGGCTCCTCTTAGCCTCTAATGAAACACTTTGCCTTCAGCAAATAAGAGAGACAGAGAGAGACACGGGCAATGTTTTGCTCAGGCTTGGGGCCCTGGCTCTGTGCAGAGGGAGAGTGGCAGAACGGGTATTACAGAGGTAAACCCGATTATGGGCGGAATGTGAATTAGATTTTGTAACAGATGGTGGTGTTGAAAATTTAAGATGCTTTGCGGCAGGGGAAGGCGACAGCAGCTCGGAGCGTCTCCGTGCGAGCGGGGGTGATAGACAGCTATAACTCAGGACAATCCTGCCTTGACAGCCAATTTCAAGAATCTGATCTGGTTAAAGACACGGCTTTCGCCGGTTCACTCACCAAAAAACAACCACCATTTTTCGCTCCCCTCTCTCGCGCTCTTTTTTCATCCTCGGAATCTCTTTACACCCTTGTCATATTTCCTGGAGTAAAATCCTCTTTTACCATCTGTTTAATAGAATGTGTTTTTAATCTCCCGTTTTTCACTGCTGTTATTTTTTATTATATTTACGTGCAATTTCATTTCATTGAGACTGCGGCTCATCCTCTCTTATCTCCCTCATGTCCTGTAGCAGGTGAATAGATGAATGTTGCGCTGATTTTAGGGGGTATTGCTTATTGAAAAATGCCAAAGCTTACTTGCTCTGCCCTGTTTTTAGCGCCCTGTCACTGCCAAAGAAGAAGTCACTCACTTCCACCAGGAATAGCACCAGATAATGTGACCGACCCATGAAATAATAATCACATCAAATTTTACACACCTCACTCTGTATTTTCAAACTCTGGTTAAACCTTACTTTCTCTTCAGACAGTTTTTGATGGTTATAATTACAGATTTTTTACTCAATTTTTGGAAATGTATACACACGTGACTGTATGTCAGTGTGTGTGTGTGTGTGTGTGCGTGTGTGTGTTGAGAGAAACATCTTAACTGATAGGGCAGAACACTTATCTGCCCACACAGGAAAATGACCTAAATCATCAAGATTTTCATCTATGAGTGTGCCAGGGCCTTTCAAACACACACACACACACACACACACAACTCTTATCGAGTTTGGGCATCTTAACCCTGCACTGTAGTCCGCGTGTGCTGATGTGAACTACAGAACAGCTTTCCTGTATTTTTTTAAATGGAACTATAAAGATAACACAACCAGGTATGTCATTCATAGATTCAAATTTGATTAATCTCCCCCCCCATACACATACAATATATAACAGAGGATTATTCCGAATGAATATACAGTCGTATCTCTTTGCATTCACCGTAGTGGTTTTTGCACTTTGCTAAGGACCACTGGCCCTCCCGTGGTATTTATTACACAGAGGACTGTAGCTCCTCATCTCCACTGGGCCGCCGCTGGCATTTTTACGGCAGCCTGCTCCATTGTACAAATGTGTTTTTGCCATTATCACATTGATTGCATGTAATCAGAGGTGTTATTTTGCAGGCGTCCATCGACAATGAAGTGAATTACTACTTTCCAACCCAGTAATGTTATAACAATTGATCTGCCCATACAGCCGGAAAAGGCAACCTGTTCCACATGTCTGTATTTCTCATGCTGGAACAGATGTAATCAGTATCTCCTCTTTATTAAGATAGAAGACCAGATCTGTTCTTGTTTTATAACGTAAACAATAGACAGTAACATTCCTGTGTGCTCTTAGGTACACTAAAAGTGAAATTAATGTCTAGGTACAGTATGCAAGTGGATAAATGCAATACCTATAAATGTGTGGGGTCCAAAACTCAGAGACCATTCAAAATGCCTTTTAATTTGGTACACTTAATTTAGGATTTTGTTATTAGCATAATTAGCTTAATGAAAATTTTAATTTAAATGATGTAGTTTTAGATGTAGTACTTAGTATGTCCTCCTTGCTTTAATGACAACATGCACTTAAGCCTCCACTAGTTTGTACAAAGCAATGCTGCTTGTTATCCCAGCATTCTAGTTATTTCCCAAATTAAATGAAAAATAAAAAAGTACTTTTGGACCCCACTGCACATGATATTTTAAAGATAAAATGTCAACGTTTTTGAAACATTTCTCCATACATTCATCACCATGCACTCTATGTAAACAGCCAGCAGCTCTAAACAGTGGTCCAGTAGTCCTCATGGGTGACTTGATTCCAGCACTTAGCTAACTGTGCTGCCTCTAGCTATCCGTGATCAGACACACTCGTGCTTTCCTGCAGAGAGAGAGGGAGAGAGGGAGAGAGAGACTCTCAGTGGCTGTAGCTTAATGCAATGATTATATGTTTGCCTCTATAGTTGTCAGAGCACTGGATCAAACATTCTAATGACAGCTTGTCATTGCCAAGTGGCTGTGTTTTCCAAAATTGTTTTCCTGCTGATTTGTGACACTTTGCCTCAGCACATAAAATAGGAGCGCGCAGGCAGCTGGAGGAAAACAAAAAGAAAACAATAATCTCTTTGCTCGCAGATCCCCTCAGAATTTTAGCTTTCAACCAAAAGCGAGCAAATAGAGGCTTTAAATATTTGATGTCAGGATACAATCAGAAATACACTTTCCTCCTTTGTAGCTGGCTGCTCATCTGAGGTGTTTGTTTTACGCTGTTGGAAATGACTAGAAGTGACTTTTCTTTGAGGTTTTTCTCATGTTTAAAATATAAAGATACTCAGTCGTCATTAGAGACTATTTCTTTAAAGAGTCAATAATATAAATCAGGGCTGTTAAGAAGGGGAATCGTGTTCTGTTTGCCTGGTTTGGGCAGATATTGAAATTTCTGCTTGCCCTGCCAGTGTTATTACTGGCTCCATTTTAAAACTTTTATCAATATAATTGTTCTTAAAAATAGCTATCGGTAAAGTTAACAATTTAGAGGTTAATTTGGTTTTAATTTGCAACTTAAGGGGTTTAATTAGCTGTAGTAGTTTTATTTTTTTCTACATTTATATTCTGAAACTGCATAAGACCGTTAAATAAAGTAAATGAGACCATTGTCTTATCAGCATATGTTGCTGATACACAGTGACACTAAAGGCTGATATATGAACCACAAGCATTTATATGTTGCCCAGTTTAAAAATTAGGCATCAGATTTCCTTTCATTTTGTTTGCAAGACATCACAGGCTAACTAGAAACTCAGCATGATAAAGGCTTTAAGTAAAATTTATGGGAAATTTAGATGCTATTTATAATGTACAATAACAATCATGTCCCTAACAATAAAGAACAACGATTATGTCTTCTGCTGTATTTTTTTATCTCGTCGCTTGGCAGAATATCGCCTGCCTTTTTTATACCCTTCCACTTGACAATTATTATTACCATTCAAAAGCTTAAACTAAATTCACTGCCTTTCAGCATAAGAAGTTCTTTTGTTAATGACACACCGTGGGATTGAAGCTCGGCGCCAGGCAATGGTGAAAACAGATAAAATCATTACCTCTCAAATAGACTTCTCTCTGTCGGAAAAAGGGCTTTCTTTTCTTCTAAAATATAGGCTTTAGAATTCCATTTTTCTTAGAGCTAATGTGAATTTTACTGCCTCTAATTTTGGATTCAAGTGTGGCCCAGAATAAAAATCCACCAACTGACAATTGAATTTATAGATAGTTGTGAATATTGCAGGTTTCGATTAATAGAGTCATAGAATTTCAAAGAGCAGGAGAGGAAGAGAGCACAAATAACTTCCAGTCAAAGTTATAGAGCGGGGTGTCTCCTGTTGAGAGTCTTAAGAGCGCTGCTGTAAAGAATGAGGGGCCCGTACAATGCTGGGCCCCTTCCTCTTTTATTACACGACGTTTTCACTCTGTTGCACTCACTGGGTGCACTCACAAACAGAAAAAACTGTTACCCTAAATAGAATGAGAGAATATGTTGTGTGTAAACAGTCTTTGGTGTTTCTGTTTTCAGTGGTTTTAACTGGCTTTACACTGTGTATAAATACACAACACGCATCCTTGATATTACTGGAATGTTCTTAAATACTTTCGTGGCCCTCAGTACACCCAAGACACCTGTCTGTGAGTGTGCACGTGCGTGCGTGTGCGTGCGTGTGCGTGCGTATTAGTGATGCATCAGTTGAAGGTAATAAGAGCTTTTTCATAATCGATTGCCTCTCACAGCAATACAAGGAAACAGGTGCTTTGACTCAGCACATTTTGGTTAGAGCTTTTACACCAAGAGTCATTAATGGCTGAACGTCCACCTATTTTTAAGCCTCCTAAATGTTGCAGTTTAGTTTTTTTACTCAGTACAAAAATTCAGAATGTTTAAATAAGTAATTGATAACATGTAAAGGTGAAATATGTAATGTCTGCCCCACTAGCGACACCAAACGGAATTGCAAAAATAGTAACTGTTTATAAAACATTAGTCCCGCCCCCAAACCTATGCTATTGGCTGAGCCAATGACTATATATCATGGGAAAATGCAACCTATGGTGGTTTGCTTTCATGTGACTGAAAATTATACACCTAAAAATTAAACACAAAAAGATAAAAATTACACACTTCACCTTTGAAATTACTTTAGGGTATTAAAATAATTAACTGCATGTCAAAAACGTGAAATTGCTCACAGATATTTTCTCTGTGATTCGATTTGAATTATAAGGTGGCGTGGTTTTAAAGTCTCTCTCCTCTCTCATTCACTTTCTCACTTCCGTACTTTATGGGTCTCAGAAGAAGTCATCTTTTACAAGCTGGCCGAATTTTAGAGCCCTCATTTAGAAGCAAGCTTCCTTAATTAAAAAGACCTTTGTGTGGTCCCTCAGACTGGCCATTTTATTTGTCCCCCTTCAGCTCCATGTTAAAATGGCCTGATATGTTGTCTATATAAATCCTTCATGATTTCTATCTATATAACCTATATAATATAATCCATATAATCTTTCTATCGGTATAACCACTTTGTTCCTCCACCCTCTCCTCAGTTGAAATGCATCTGACACTAATGTAGTATAGGAAAAAATCCATTTGTCCATTTGTGCGCTGTGTGTGTGTGTGTCTGTGGTTATGTGTTTAAAAACACAACCCCCGAAACCTTTGGGGAGTTTAGAAAAACAAACACAATCACACTGTGCTGAATGTAGATATTCAAGAACTGAATTGACGGAGCTCCACTGAAGTGCCGACCTCCACCCCCACTACGCACTGCAGGGCTAAGCTCAGGGTCTTCTTGTTGACAGGGGAGATGGTTAATCCACTTTTGCAGGCCTAGAAGCCTCCTGTAAGACAGAGCAGAGATATCTATTAATTACAGCACTCATTAATAGACCACTCTCTCAGGGCTGTGTGTGTGGGGGTAGGGAGACTGGGGGAGCTTGAACTAAATGGGTTGGTGGTATTAAGCGATGTGGGATGGGGTGGTCGGCCTGCTCTTTTGTTTAGCTTTGAAGAGTCTCTGCTTTTGACCGTGTGGGTGTCTGTTTGTGTTATTGGATTGATGCTGGACGTTTGCGCCTTTCTGACTGTTTTTTTCTGACTGTCGATGCGTGTGAACACGTGTATCGTACTGGCCATGGGCAGGGATGATAGAACTGCTTTGCGCCTCCGTACTGATTACAGTCATGTAGAACAAGTTAATATTGACTGAAAAGTGAGTGATGGCGCTGGGCTCTGCTCACTGTCCCTCTCCCTTCTGCCCTGCGGACGCTCGACTGTCATGGTGCATTTGATCACCACATCCCACCTCTTGATTCACAATCTCAAGAAATGGCTTTTAGCACTTGTTTTGTAAAGATGGCCAATTTGGGTGATGCAGAGAAATGACATGGTGTATCTATGGAACTATGCAGTAATCTTTTTTTTGGTAAAATTTTGTTTGTGTTGAAGTCTTTAAGTAGCCCAGGGCTTTGGTTTAAATCTAGACAGGGTTAGAAATGAATCCTTGCTGTGGGTAAAAATGCCACCAAAAGTAAGTCAAAGATAATTGTGGTTTGGTTTTTGTTCAGTTTATTGATTGTATTTTTTTTTTAATGGACAGCATTTGTAATAAATGGACAGTGTGTTTGAATATGTATATGTATATCAAATGATAACAAATCTCAGCGGTCTTACATAGTGGCAGTGCTGAGTATGAGCACACATGGCTTTATCTGACACAAATCTATTAAATAAATCTATGTCTAACAACATTATGACAACGTCCGTAACTATTACAACATAACTGAGCTGGATGTGCCACATTTCTTTTGGGTTCAATTGTCTGCGCACTATACCAGAGTAGCAGTTTTAGCTCTCCTGCCTACAGCCATGTAGATATACAACCACTCAGACACTTTAGTGAGACCCAGGGGACCGTGGCACACTGGCTCTCATATGCCTCTCCTCTTATGTTTCCTCTCAGAGAAGTCATTAACATGCTAAAAAAGCGCATTTCTGAATTTACAATCAGGAGCTTTTTTTAGCTGCTGAATCCTCTGTTCTCCTGAAGGCTGAAGTGGACCCTTGTGCAGAATGGAGGTCTACTGTTCTGAAGCCGCTGGGGTTTTATGTCTCAATAACTTTGTACTGGTCAGAGAAGTCTACAGGCAAAACGTTCTAAGATTGCACACTCTTGAAGATTATCATTTATTGTTGGTTATGTTCAGTCAAGGTACCTTTAAGGAAAATCTCCCTCACTCTATGTCCATATTTGCAATGTCTCTAGGCAGCTATTTCAGTCATACAAGAACCAAGTCCTATCTACCTGAATGGAGGAAGACAGATATCTCTAAAACTGCTGGCTAAGGTCATAAAACAATATATTTCTGACCAACTATTAAACCTGACATCAATTGTATCATAAATTCAGTCTCTTAAGCTCAAATTGTGCTAAAAAACACGTTACTTAGTTCACTACTACTCATGTGCAAAGGCTGGCAAGTACCTCACAATACTCTGTACAGAGCCCCTCCCCCAGAGAAACGCCGGTGTCTGGTGATTGATGATTGGCTCTTTATACAAAAAGGTTCATTCATTGCAATAGAAATGTGGTATCTTGTTAATATCTATAATACTTGGTTCAAATGAAAACAATAACAGGCTCTTCTATATTCCTCTTTGTCTTTCCAGGCTGCTCTGCAGAATGTCCAGCAAGGACCGCCACATTGAGTCGAGTTGCCCCTCTTACATCAAGACGGAACCTTCTAGCCCCGCTTCACTAACAGACAGTGTAAATCACCACAGCCCCGGTGGCTCCTCAGACGCCAGTGGCAGCTACAGCTCCACCATGAACGGCCATCAGAACGGTCTGGACTCGCCCACTCTTTACGGCCCAACTGGTGCTCTAGGCCCCAACGGGCCAGGAGCCAAACGCTATGAGGACTGTTCCAGCACCATCGCAGAGGACTCGCAGATCAAATGCGAGTATATGCTCAACTCCATGCCCAAGCGCCTGTGTCTGGTGTGCGGGGACATCGCATCCGGCTACCACTATGGCGTTGCCTCCTGCGAGGCCTGCAAGGCATTTTTCAAGAGGACCATTCAAGGTTGGCTTTTACCCTTCCTCAGCTAGAACATAGCTAGGTTCATTTCAAGTATCAGGTCATTTGTTTAGTTATGACAAGCAAGAATCAATTCCACACTTCCACTGGCTTTACATTGCCCAAGGTAGCTCTCCTGTCGGCAAGTAACAATCGTGGCTGATGCCTTGTTTGTTGATGGTGTTAGCAACAAAGAAATACACATTTGGTGTCTTATAACTCAGGCCTTATCAGTTATTTTAAATGAAAATCTGGGAATATTATACTCTGACAGGACTAGAAAATAGCCAGAACAAGGAAATCATCCTTTTGGTTCTTTAAATACCAGTGATAGTCACTGAATACCATACAAACAGTAATTGCTAAACAAATGGGTCAGATATGCTTGGCCTGAACATAGTCTAGACGCTCTAAAGGTGAGAATTTGACATATTGGTATGTTTCAATCCATTAGCCAATAAAACTCTTGGCAATTTCCAAAAATAGCCCATCCAGCTGGACATTTATGGACTTCCAGACCGGCTGGTTTTTGATGAGGGCGTAGGGGAGAGTGCAGGGGTGTCAGGACTGTGGTTCGGTTGGGGGTGCTAGAAGAAGTGGTGGCACGGGCGCACGGCCACTCGAATCACTGGCAGCTGGCATTCTGGTGGCATCGCTCCAATGCCACCTGACAACCTGCATCTATCATCTCCCAATTGAGCCACTCATAGCCAGGCAAATATAGGTGGGGAACACCAAGAATCTCGGAAAGCCAGCCCATGCCCAAAAAACGCTCCCAAAGCCATTCTCTACTGCATAAATACAAGAGAAGCTGTCGCATAAGGTCAGCCCAAGGTTATGTGTAGACATGCTCTGGTAATGAGCATTATTGGCAGTTCGACTCATGAATGATGGAGGTCGAGTATTAGTATGAAGATGGGCAGCGCAAGAAAACGCCTGAGACATTTTATATCTTGTTTGAAACCTCACGGCGGGCGCTTGAGTGATAGACAATGGACATTGCACTAATCGACTGCCACCTAACTCAAATCACATCACTCTATTCTGTCCGCGAACACACACATACATACACAGCCTTCTTTCCACTGTGTTGATAACCTGGACACAGCTCTCAGGCCATTGGCATTCAGCTACCAGGAGGAAAGCACCTACATTATATTAGATTGGCAAGGATTTTTCCTCCTCCTAAACATTCCCAGTTGGTTAAGACCACTCAACCCCCTCAGCTCTCATGAGAATCAACCAGCATCTCCACACGCTCTCCCCATTCCACACACACCAAGGCCTCCCAATCCGAAGAATAGAATGGCTCCTGGAGATTACCTGACTAATGAATATTGGAGCTCAGTTTAATGGACATGCATACTTTAAATACTGTTTCCTGTTGAATTAGCAGTCTTGAGCATTTAGCCCCCCCCGCTTGGGCTGCTAATCTGCTTTTTAATGAGGAAACATCAGTTCACAGAAGAGAAGTCAATACAAATCAGTGTTTACAAAGTCTGATTAACTCTTGAAATATTTCATCAGTGTGGAGGTCCCAGATGGGCCCAATGTTAATTGCATGAGTGTGTATGTGCGTTTCAGGCTAAGATGCGTGTGTGTTCATGAGTGTGGGCTATTGGTTGTTCTGTATCACCAATTCCCTCCTTCTAAACAAAGAATTTGTGCATTTCCACAACCTATTCCAAACCCTAAACTCGCTACATTAAAAATACTATACCTGGCAAGTCTTTGTCATAAATCATCCCAAAAACGTTATGACAGCTGTATCATATGCCAGTTTAATCCTCAGGCTTCTATTTCTGTGTATCAGTGCCTTTAGTCCTTTGACTCAATCACAATGCTCGATAAATACTCTGCATCACGCTAACAGCAGGTTGTCTACACTACACAAAGGATTACAGCTATAGACTCATGCTACTGTGTGTTTGTGTGAGGGACTGACAGATGAAGGGCAGTGATTTGAAGTTCACACAAAGGTGATCTGTGACCTGCAGGTCTTTGTTTAAGCTTTCTTGTCAGCCTGCCTCTCCAGCTTCACACAGCTCTATGCCACCCGATTCCTGAGAAAAGCCAGTGCACATATGCAGGAATGATGCAGGAATGATGCAGGAATGATATGCAGGAATGATGGGTTGTGATTACTGTATTTCACTACGCGCTTCTGGACAGACAAATTAACTGTTTTGGATTGGCTGTGATTTGAGTTTTACTTCCCTGAAAATTCACTCCCAAATATTTAAAAGCAGTAAATGTGCATTAGCTATTCACACGACTGCCAGTAGACTTTGGAACTGATACAAGGGTGAGGTAACACATCTATTTATCATCCAAGGGGGCAGAAAAGTAGAGAAAACAAGAATAGATTTGTCTGTGTGTGCTATATTAGTGGAATTAGTATCTGTAATGCAGCGTTGGACACCAATCCAATCTTCTTGCTATTTGTTGTATTTAGAATTGTTTGTGATGTTTTTGGCAGTGTGCTAGAACGAGCTTTTGGTTTGCGGTCATTAAACACTCTCTGTTCCTTCTCTCTACATGCCTCGCCACAGGAAACATCGAGTACAGCTGCCCCGCCACCAATGAATGTGAGATCACCAAACGCAGAAGGAAGTCCTGCCAAGCCTGCCGCTTCATGAAGTGTCTGACCGTTGGCATGATGCGAGAAGGTGAGTGACGATGAACCAATGGAGGAAAGCCCTGCTGAAAAAAACAGGTCGGTTGACCAGCTACATCTGAGAGTTTTGCTGGTTAACCACCAATCAAAACAAACCAGCATGGAAATTCATGCTGGTCTTATCTGGTCTTTTCAGCAAGGGAGGAAATGAAAAGTGTATTCTTTGTCTGTCTTTCTCACCTCAGAACTTACAGAAACCAAGCAGGTTAGAATGTGAAAAAAAAAACAGAAGTAAAAAGCAGAACAGGCCTAGAATAAAGTCAAGGTTGAAACTGAAGGGCCAGTTGGCCCCTTGCCCTGGGGGCCACTCACTGTTAGCCAAACACCATCTTTTGTCTCGACCTCCAGGCCCAGTTATAACTAACAAGACTGGTTATTATTTAGAGAGCTGGCCTGTGAGGCATGTTCTCAGAGGTCTGCCAAATGGACAAGCAGTTATTTTCAACCCGCCACTCTCCTGTGGACACGCAGGCAGTCGCTCTCCAGGCTTTTCCTGCTTTGATGTTAAAAGTTTACAGAGGAGCTGCTTGAACTAGCCTTTAACCTTCACGCAGGTAAAAAAAAGTCTTTTCTGATATCTTCAGCAGCAAAAAACATACCATATACACCACGCGCACATCTCTTCCACTCTGGTGTTTCCTCACTTCTCATCCGCGCTGACAGGAAGTGTTTTGTCTGCCTCTGAAAGAATCGTTGTCATAAGTAAGATGAGAGAGAATGAGAGGTAGGCTCTGCTTCTGTCTCTCACAGCACAGGATCTTAGAGATACACAGGTGTGCATGTGACAGTGACAGCCCTCATAGGCTCTATGTAGAGCTAGAGGCAAATCAACATGAGGTCTGTGTGTTTGTTTGTGTGTGGACACAAACGCCCTCCCCCTTAAAGTCATGATCAGGTAGACTGCACCTTATTTATAAAGACACAAGACCAGACACATACACAAAGCCTGCAGCCAACCTACCTTCTGTGGACCTGACTGGTCAGCTCACATTATACCAAAACAACACAGCTGCCGAGCAACAGCAGGCGAAAATGCCCCACAGGTCCACATTTCTTGGCGTTGAGTATGTGTGTGTTTGTGTTAGAGGGACAAGCATGCTTTATAACATATACAGTTTGCGTGCATATTTGTGTGATATGGTTTTGTAGCTCCTTTTTATGTTCTCAGCCTTTTCCTAGCACACAAAACAGACGCGCGCACACACACACAGCAATCTCATTCAACGCTATTGTTGCCCTGTGCAGGGACATTTGCCTACACGGCCGGTGTTGCTGACAGGTAGGTAATTGATAAGTAGAGGCCTGATTTCAGAAAGGTCTGAGGGATGTAGTTGCATGTTTGATATGGCATCTTCTCCCATGAGCACCCAGACAAATAGCAGCCTTTTGTTCTTGCTGCTAGCCACCCATACACACATATATCAAAATGGCACCCCATGGCACAACCATTTGTTGTAAAGTGCTTGAATTTAATACAGAGACCCCCTCTACATATGAATAAGGGTCATTTGGAAAATTGATGCATCAATTTTCGTATATTTTTCCAAAACATGTTTGCTTTACACACAAAGAATGTAAAAAAAAAACCATATGCAAACACAGTTCAACCTCATTGTTTCTGTTCACAACAGAGTTCCTTTGTGGTTTCTGTGTGTAAAACATTATGCTAACATTGTTTATTTTGTTTGTTGGTTTACGGCACTTAAGTAGAATGTTTTGAATTCAGACATTTGAATGTTTGGCTGGCGCACTAGTCAGATTTGTTGTTTTACAGTGTTTTAGGACAGAACTCACTTGCCTGTGATCAGATTAAGTCCAGTTCTGCCACCTTTGCCTATGTGTGCGTTAGGTGTCAGTTAGTGTTAACTGTGGCCGGCTTGCTCTGATGAGGTATGGGTTAAGTCAACATGTCAGTGTCCGTTCAGAGGCGCAGATTGGAGCAAAGGTGAGTGGAGGGTTTTAGGGGAGGGGTTGTTACCCATAGCCAGCAGCTTGCTTAGGGGGAAGTTCTGTCTGAAATTAGCCCCGTCACCCCTGGGAGATCTGAAGGTGGGGAGGGGAGAAGTAATCCACATATACACACAATCTATTTACATATATAAAATACATACGCACACTATAGGCAAATTCATACATATGCGGACTACTCACAAATGCATACATTTATATATGTTTTCTGGTGCGTTATACCTACCCTCATCATTTTACATACCCTGTCAACAATCATTTTAGTAATGACACACACTCACCGTTGTTGAGAGATCTGTGTGCAGGTGATCACCTTGCACACGAGCTCTAGCTGTAGGAAAATTGCTGCCTGCAGTTACGTCTCTGTCTGACCCTGGGGGCTAAACGCCTGCCGCCGCGCTACCTCAAGCCACCCAACTGTAAAATTATATCCACAGACAGTCAGAGAGACAGGGACGGGGCCTGACAGAGCACTGGCCTGAGACCGCAGCCAGGAATCAACGCTAACATGCTGGAGCTCAGCGGTACGCAGCGTGAGGGGAACTCGAGCCGTACATCAGGACTGAAGAGTGCTTATTACGCAACACTTAGAGAGATGCAGTTCACAAACACTCACAGGCAGGCTGATGCATGCACGCAGCCCTTGTCTCACACACACACACACACACTTTAAGCAGAAGTACTTCTTCACAAGAACATATACTCTAGGCTATTTTCAGAAGCTAATGGCCGTACACATACACAAAGGTACATGCGCTTTAAACCTACACACCCCGCGCTACAGCTAAACTCCGTGCAAACGTGTGTGTGGCTGTAGGTATGGCGGTGATGATGGTGAATTCTCATCCACTTATCTCTCATGTCACACAGATGGAAGACCCCCTCCACAGAGAGAGCTGCTTATTATACCTCATAACCCTCTTAGCAAGAGTGATATCTGTATACACTCGTATCTTGTAAACAGTGTACTTTGCACTATATGTCTGAAGACTTGACAGTGAGGGAAATTTGTGTTTTGTTAGCCTTGTACATTATCAATAAAGGAGGCAACGGGCCATAAGCAATATAAAATGTAAAAGGCAGAGAACAGAAAATAATGGGAGAAATTAAAAATTATGGGCAAACAACCTCAGATCATATGCAGTTTTTATGCTTTTCAAGTCATCGATACCCATTTAGACGTGCATTGGTGGTATATACGTGTGATGAGAAATTATATACACATATATACACACAATATAAACAGTACATAATGTAGATGTAGTTCCTAAAAGGCATTTAAAATGAATCCTTCACCCATATCATATATCTCTGCAGCCAGTGAGTAATATTTCGTTTTCGTCCTGCTAAACCGAAAAGGGAATGAGAGAGAGAAAATAAGAAGGGGTTTTTCGATGCAGGTTGGCAGTGATGGGATGCACCTTTCGAATATGTAACACCTAATTCCTGCAGAAGGAAATTAGAGCTCGGCCAATTATTGTGCTGTGTTATAGAGAGAGGCTATCCTAACGAAGACCGGAGTTTGGATTCTGACAGTGGTGACTCCCCATCGCATTTCTCCGGGGACACGTGCAGCCATGGAAGCAAAATAGCCAGACCTGCCCGTAGATATGAGTAGGCTACAGTTTCTCTCTCTCCTCTCTCTGTGTCTCACACACATACACACTGACATACATACTCATACATATAGAGTGTGTGCTGCTTTTAGTCAGAGCAAGAGAGCAATTTAAAACTCAAAAGCCTGCCTCATCGCATCAAATCCCTCTTAAAATTTCACTGGTTCTGTGCAGCAAACCTCTGTAAGAAACGCCATACTGCCTGCTGTCACTTTTATCATGGCTGACACAGAACATGTCACAGCCAATAATCACAGAGGTTGGATACAGAAGCGCCACTCGCAGCTAAACTCACCTCATCAGCTAAACAGCCCATAGTTATTCTCTCACTGTAATACTGATATTATAAGTCTGAATTATTTTTAATATTAAAGGTACAGTGTGTGATTTCTGCACTACTAGAAGAAGCAAACAGAATTTATTCTCCATCAGCCATTTGGTCAGATAGTCCCGCCCTAGACTCGCGCCATTGGTTGTGCAAGTGTTGTGTATTCCGATTGGTGCAATCCGTTTTTAATTTCTTTTCTTATTTGATTATAATTTGTATTTATTTTCATATTGTATTTTTTTATTTTATACCTTGACATTTATGTCAAGGTAATGATGACCTTAAGGTGTCCAGAGTGAGTAATCCAGGAAGAGAACCAGAGAGCTACATGGAGTCCTGCCAAGTACCTGTCTCACCTCCTTCTCTCTTTTTGTGCTTTTCCATTGTACCATTTCTTCATTTTATCTATTTGCTACTGTTTTTCATTCGTTCTTTCTTTCTTTAATATCTGTCACTCCTCTCTTTCTCATTTTCACACACTTCGTCCCTTCCTCAGCTGCCTCTCGCTTTCTCTCCCCTCTCCTCCTCTGACGGGGGGCATAAATCATTGTGCTGTCAGCGGGCGAGGCTCACTGGATTATGCAACGCCGGCATTCATTTAGAGCCCGAGGAGAGGACCCGTCTGAGACCACCCTCCACCCACCACATTCCCCCACTCTTGCCTCCCCAAAATAGAGAGCCATCGTCTTAAAGAGAGCTCTCTGGGGGGTGATATCATTATGCAGTGGTTCTCTCTCTGTAGTTTGGCCTACTTTATTCCTAGATAGCACCTCTGTCTGTGCTTGTAAATGTCAGCATGGCAATTCTTTCTCACAGCTGGTTTGTTTTTATTCCAGCATGGAAGGTTCTCTACACTTTGGTTTGAGGTCTGTCCCATCTCCTCATTAAAGAACCATCCGATGTCCATCTTCCTGCAAGCAGCCAGGTGTAAACCACCGCTAGATATGCGGCTAACTTGTGCTGTATACAGCCAACACTGATGGTTTCCACAATACCTGATTTCACAATGCCAGTGAAACCTGACACCACAGCAGCATTAGCAACCGATATGCTATTCGGCACACTCTTTTAAATTATTAAATGTAAACATTCATATACATATTAATGAATTGAAAACAATGGTCTTTGCCTCATTGCAGACTTCAACAAAAGAAACTATTAAGTAAACCGTAATAGAGAAAAAAACACAATAAAAGCAGTGAGCGGTTTTCTCCTTTTATGACAGTGTTGTTGTTTTTGATTAATTAATTTTAAAGCAATAATGGACAGCAACAGTTCTGTTTCAGGCATTTCCACAACAGGGTCTAATAATTCAATTATTTTTGTTGGCAGAATTGTTTTCGGTATATCTCTGCGTTTACATTTTTCACGATGGACTTGCTACTGTGGCACAGATGCTTCTGACATTCCCACCGATGACTGAGTGTCAGGTGAACACTTTGTCGTGAAGGAGACGTGTGGCAAAGAAGTGTGCACAGGAGACAGTCACGCTCTTCAGAACGGAGCCATTTGAATATCATGACAGGCTCATTATAGTGTCATAACTGACTGGCAGCCCTTGCTTGACAGCGCGAGTGATGTGTATCACAGCGCACACCTTTCTCCCATACTCAGCACACGCTTCGGGGTTTGAGAGCTGGAGTGATCAGGTTGCTTTACCTGAAATAACCTTGCACGGGTCATTTGAGAGCCATCTGAGAGTCCTATCCACCGTACCTGCTTGAAAATCCAAACCACTGACCATAGCCTATCCAGCTCCACGTTTGGTCTGGGAATGAAACAGCTGGGTTAGTTAGCCTCCCTTCCCCCGATCTCGCCCTCCTCTGTCCTCCCCCAACTCTCTCTTGCTGTTTGGGAGATCCCCTCTGGCACTGCCTAAAACGACACACATAATTAGGGCATTAACTCTCCTTAATTGCTGAGAGGTTTGTGTCTTTTTTCTCACAGAGAGAGAAAGGTCACCGTTGTGCCTTCTCCACCTTCTCTGCAGCGGCAACAGAAGGCACAAGCGCAAATCCCTCTGCCGTACTTCTCTGCTCATCCTCAGCTCTCCCCTGCGACCATTCCTCCCTCCCCACCAATTCCACCATACCCCCAGATCCCTCTGTTCGCTCTGCTCCCCGGTGTGCTCCATCCTCAACTAAATGACATCTTTAGGCGTTCGGGTAACCCGCAGGGATTGGTGGAAGTCCCTGTGCTGAATCGGCGGCAGAATGAGCTTTGTTTGTTTGGACCCCAGCCAGACAGGGAAGATTTTACATGCTGCTGACTTTGGCGGCATGTTCCCATCCTCCTGGCCTTCACTCATTCGTGCGTTTCCCAGTCCACTGCAACCACTTGTGGGCAGAGGGGACAGCTGGAGGTCTGTGCTCTATTCGTTATCCTTGAAGAGCACCAGGGCCACTTTTGCTGACACTTTGCTGATTTAATACATTTCTCCCACACGGCAGCTGCTTGGCACACCATTGGCTGATATTTGCGTAATTAGATGTATATATACAAACATGCATGCATGCATGAGCACATGTACACATCTTTATTCGTTCCTCACTCTCTGCAACCTAGACAACATGTGACCATATCACCATATGAACCCTGGTGGTGTCAGTTTGGTAAACAGCAGCATGGTGTAGTATCAGAGAGGATAGTCTGAAGTGCTCCCTGCAGAGCGCAGTAAATGCGCATGCTGCTGTGAACGTGTACTTCCTCAGGCCTGGCAGACGCTCCTGAAGCAGAGGCCTTCGATTGAGCCTGTGATTGAGTGGCTCAGAAATAGAGTCTGGACTGCTTCCAGCATTCAGCATGTCCCTCATCACAAGCGCTTGCTTCCTGCTGCCCGCAATCCCAGAGAACGCCTCCGCTGGGATGCTCATGCGGCTGGTCGTCCAGCACCTGCTGACCTTTTAATGGCTCTGTATGAGCTCTCGCAACCGCACCAAAGCAGCAAAGTCACGCAGCTGCCCTGCTGTCATAACAATGCAACAGTAACGTGCCGTTTTGAATGATGTGGCTTAATCGGTGCTTTCTACAGTGCAGTGGTCCGTGGCCGCGGGCCGCAATTTGCCTACGCTGGCTATCTCGGACTGCTTTGTTTTGGTAATTTGTGACCAATTTCCTTACTGGCCTTAGCAATATGTGACCACATTTTCTTACTAGGCTTTACTTGTGCATGAAGGCACCAGTCGGACTGGGCTCGTGGCTTGTCCAGTTCTGCTTCGCTGCCTGCAGACGGAAGATTTTTTTTTGCATAGGCTGAGCGTGCTGAGCCCACAGACTGTGCTTTTCCAGCCGGCCAGGCTGATTTGGTTGCAGGGCAGGGTCTGGAATTTGGCAGGGGCCTGATGCCCACACAGCTGGTGCATGGAGAATGTCCTTATTTCTTTATGTCAGGAAGCTGGCCAGTAGCATCGCTACAGTCTGATTGCAGCCGTTTGCCCTCACAAGACAGAGAGCATCCGTCTTTCTTTATTGTTTTTACTTATTGAGAATCACCCAAACCTCCCAAACTCATACACACACACACACACACGCACACTTAAGGCATGTGATTTGCGTATCATCAAACTGGTCTGGCATGAACCCTTAGGGGGTCTGGAGGGTCTAAATCTGGTGCAGTGTGGAACTGTTGGCTTTAAGAGACTAAATAATAGCAATTTTGTTTATTTTTTATACTTTAAAACCTTCAGCATTTAAATCAAGTGTACACCTTAGGAGCCTACAGACATTTCCCAGAATCCCTTTTGTAGCTGATGCATTCTGGGAAACCCAATCCCCACAGATATAAAGACAACACTTATATGCTTTATGCATTCACACTGGTTTGTTTCTAAGCTTCAGACCTCATGTGCCTTATCCATCATTATAAATCTGCTAATGTCAATGTTTAACTAAATAATGGCGAATTTACTTACATATCTTGTCATTTATAAGCACACAACACAGCATCTAATTAGCATGAATGTCAGCATGTACAAAAGCAATTGTGTAATTTGCGGTAAAATAGGTCACATGCTTTGAAACGAAGTATTATAAATGCATTTCTATTCAGAGGTTTGTTACCACAAGGCCCATCACTATGCATCTGCTAATTTCTCATCCAAAAATAGTGTAGTAATGACCTGCTTAGTTTGATGCAGTGTGTTAATCTATCAGAGATATCCCCACAGATCTGCATGTTGACGTCTAATGTTTTTTACATTGTGTACCATTTACGGTTGTGTAAAACATGCATTTCTTCATGCATTTTAGCAGATGCTTTTAATCTAAAGTGATTCACAGTGGACTGGTTATAGGATTAAACCTGCATCTTATGTGACATCAGCCCAGATATGTAACCTTTATGCTACCAAAACCCCTTACAGTATTTATTTATTGTATTATTAAAGTCTTAGTGTGAGAAAATTCGCTGCGCAACATATGTGTGAACAAGGAAAGTGCTATCTTAACAGCTCTCTGTGACACACACACACACACACACTTATAGTACAAACACACACTGAGTATTATCCTCTCTCTGTATCCCAGGCTGTCCAGCACAGAGCTGGTAAAGCAGTGATATGACTGACAGATGAAGTTTCTTTAGAGGAGTGCATTTCAGAGGGTCGTACCCCCATCACTCAGCTGTAAACCCACACCACACTTACAGTTCCTGTGTTTACTGCACCTCAATGTCTCACCTACCACCCACCCCCCCATCCCCACACACACACACAAAAATCACAGTCATGCCCTCAACCAATGATCAGATTAACAAAACTACATAACAGCTGTTTTACAGTATTCATGTGTTGGTTTAAAGATGTGGCCTCTTCTGTACAATCATTTGTGATGAGTCAGGACAACCTTCACTCTGTTCAAAGTTAATGTCATTTGCTCATTGTATTTAAATTGCTGTTGGTTAATTAAATGGCAAAAGGCCTAATTGTACAGATTGTTTTTAATTGGGCGCTGAATAAATGAATTTAAAGCATATAGAACAAAAAGCCAAAATAATGTAATATATTACATTTGACATTTATTCATTTGGCAGACACTTTTATCCAAAGTGTTGTGTATTGAATGTTGTGTATTCAAGGTACACATTTTATCAGTGTGTATTCCCTGGAAATCAAGTACCAACAACCTTTGTGCTGCTGCATGCTGCTGTATTAATATAAACAAGCAAAACTGCTTCTGTTTTTTTCATTACAAACTATATTTTCAGCATAATTTAATTCATAGTTTGGGTTCAAAAATGTAAGCACAATTCGAGAATGTTACACAAGAGCATCTTGTGTCGCAATGGAAGGGAATCTTCTGTGGTCAATCCCACGTAATTTGCTTACATTTGTTTACTGACCTACAAACATTTACATATCTTTTCTTTCTTTAAAATGTATTGTTTAAATGAGGGCTTTTGGACCCCATTGAATCTGGCACCTTTTTTGGCTGCATTGTTTTATTTATTAATAAACAAAATGGAAAAGGCTTTAGATGCTGGTTTTGTTTTTTTAAAGGCTGAATGAACAAACTGGGCACAGTGAAGTACCAATTACCCACTCATCTCCCACTGACTGACCTAGAGCAACCTGCAGGCCATTTGCAGCCCCTCCCTTCTTTCTACAGCACCATCAGTTTTCCCCTCTGCCCCATATTAACCAATGTGGCCCCGCCCCCAGCACCATCCTGTGTTCTGGCTCTCTCTCCCCACCTCTGCACTAATGCAATCTCCCCCATAAAATGGAGACGGCCACCATCACCCCACTGCCTAACAGCACTGACGCCCTCCATAGTGACACATACCATATCAATCTCACAGCTCCTGATAGACTATGACCCACCACAAAACTCTGTCTGCCCAGGTCATGTAAAGGCTTATAAATGTTTTTGGAAGGGGAGGGTGTGTTTTTAGTTTCAGCCTTCTGGAAAGTTTTTTGTATGCCCTGCTGGAAAATGTATCTGGATTGGTAAACATTGGTAGATGGTCATTTTTAGCTGATTATTGGCTGGTCAACCAGCCACCTTGTTCCAAAAAACAAGCTTGACCAATTAAGTTAACTAGCTTGTTGCTAGTCCGAACTGGTCAGGTTGTGTTCCAAAACACACCAGCCTAAACTAGTTTGTGTGTGTGTGTGTGTTTGTGTGTGTGTGTGTAAGAAATGTGTTGCAAATGCATGAGTGGTTTGTGGTTAAGGCAGTCACTGAGTTAGCATTACTAAATGAAAGGATGTTTTCATTTTTATATGCGTGTCATTAATGCTACCCACTTCCCTCATCATATATCACCAGTCAATGTCTAACCACCTACAAGTCCCCCACCCTCCCAAGACACCCACCGTCTCCTGTGATGATCTATCAGAAGCCCTCCATGCGATCACAGAGGCAGAGGGGGAGAGCTAGCGCAGCAGGGAACAGTGTGGCACGTGAATGTGTCTGGATGCAGCAGCGCAGGGCTCGGCCCGAGACACACGACTGATGAGACTTTAATTAGATCATTTAGAGGCGAGGAATTGTTCAGGCAGAGAGAGGCCTTGTTAATGCAGTCATACTGCTCACTAAGTAGTTTTTTCCCCAGCACTGATTTTCCTCAGGTAATAACCCAAGCCTGCCTCGCACAAACACGTACAGCGGAGACGGTGAAAAACAGCCTTCGGTGGAAGTTGACTGAAAGGCTTTGAGAATGTGGCAGAAACAGCGCGTGTCAATATGGTCCTTTCTTTACAGTTTGAATTACGCTTGAACGCGTAGTTCGCATTGACGAACGGGTTAGTGACAGAGCTTTCGTTATGTTGCTATGGAGAGAACATTTAAATGCTGAGGGAAAATTGAAATGTAGATATCTGACTACTGTTAACATTGTGTATGTAGCCACAGGAACAGATTAGATGGTATGTAAAGAATTTTTTTTTTAATCTATACAGTATGCGCTGATGGTTCTTGATGGTAAAATTCTGTTTCTGGAGGTTTAGCTTGAATTGATAGCAAGAGAGGTAGAAAGTGTTGAGAGTTTATGTAGGCGGACCCAACCAAGCTGCATAGAGGCGTCAGGAACAGAGAGCACGGTTGCCAAGCCAGATCACAAATGATATTGTTCTTTGACAGATTGTAGCCTTGCTTTACAAGTGCAGTTACATCTCATTTGTCAGTGTTTGATCTGTAAGTGTGGCTACAGGAAAGGAAGGCCCTCCATCTTACCAGCAATTTAATGGCCGGGAGACAGACGACGGGCGACAGCCACCTGCCCACAGAGAGCACCGCTGATCTGTTCTCATTTACTCCACCATCAGGCCAGATGAAGGCACCAATCGCCTCCTTTTGATCCCACAACACCGGCTGCCACCTCCCCTGGCCGATATCTCACCCCTACACGCTCATGTGTTTTTAACACCTCTTTCTGCCTCCACCATGAGGTGTCTCATAGGATTAAACATGCCCTCAAATGTCAACACGATTGTTTTTCTTATTTGCAGTGATACAATTGTCCACAACAAATGAAGCCATTTGTTAATGCATAACATTTATTTATATTTATGCATTTGATGGATGATTACTTCCAGAATGATTCACACTGCATGAAAGGTATATACTTGCATTAGTATTTATGTTCTTTGTCATTTGAACCAATGACCTTGGCATTTTTAGAGCCACAGAAAAATTCTAAAAACACATATAAAGGCTAATGTTAATAACTTAAAATGTTTTTTAAATGTAAAATGTACTATTATTATTTAAAATCAGTATAATGATAATAATAATGATAATAATGATTGTTATTATTATTTTAATTTGAACTATATAATTTATTATTGTTGTGATTATTATTAAATAATACCAGCATTATCATGATCATCATAAACGGTTACAGCCATGTTTTTTCTCTCGTCTTCCGGAAAGAGACATGGGCCAAGGGGGCGTGTAGAGATGTTGAAAGAGTCTCCGTCCATTGTGTGGTGTTAATTCGCTCTGCTCTGCTTGCTCCTGGGCAGACGGCAGGCCTGAGTAAATTCAGTTTGAACACGGCACATTGTCTAAACATATCGGCCTGCCAATCAGTCACCCCAAGCCCTGATAAGAGCCGTCTTGTATTATTGAATCAACAATGGGGCGGCTCTGCCGGCAGGAAGATAACACGCGCTTATTTCTCTTTAAGTCTCGGCAGAAGAAAGCCGCTGTCCACATCCACCTCATATAACTGCCTCAATTACCATAAAAACCACCGCCGTGCCCAACCCCACACATGCCTGTGCTCTCCTGCAGGAGTCCGGCACAGTACCGAGTATGTGTGTGGATGAACAGAGCCATAAGATAGCAGTGTGTTTCCAATTATGAATTTCAACATTTCAATCATTTGGTTGACATTCCATCAGCGCTCGCCACCCCCCTAAAATTTCACTGTCATTTATGCTGGGGATCCTGCATGAAAGATGGCTCATAATTAAACAGTGCTGTTCTCAGAACAGCCTCGATTCGATAACCAATAACAGCTTTACACAAGTCCTTCCACTCGTGTGCTAGCTGTTTTCCCTATTACAAAGCAAGCGCAGGGAATTCAATTTGACCTACACACGATCTCTTAAACGCACACACTCAAGCTCTTGCCACCCATGGTGGAAAATCCAATGGTGATCCAATCAGAAATGATTCCGATATTGGCAGTACGCAATATTCCTTCGCTTCAAAATGATCGCCGTTCATCATTTCGTCTATTAAGTCAGTCGAGCATTTGGCAGGTTAGCAGCAAAGCCCCGAACGAGACGCAGCCAGGCACGACTGCGGTTTTTGTGCCGAAATATATGAAATTTGACCACATCAGTCAATTCCCACTCGCTAGTTGCGGCCCACTGAAGTCACATGGCTGTGGCAACATTCCTCAGCTTTACCTCCCGTACTTTCCTATAGACCCTCACACATAATTTCTCTCTCTCCCATTTAAAGAAGTATTGAGAATGGACAGGCCATGACACAATAATTAAAGAAAAGAGATAGCTCAGTAATTCTCTCCGGGCTTGGAGCAGACAATGAGCAGGGCACCCCTCACTATATCTCCTTATTTTCTCAGTGCATCTCCTTTCTCCAGCTCTGTGTAGGGTGAGGCAGCCAAGCACCGAACACATTTCATTAGTATCACCCACTTCTGCTGCTCTTTTAATATTTGAAGGCTCATTTGTTAAGTGGGAATGGTCTTTCTCCTGCTCTTTTTTCCCCCTTTTTTGTGGGCTTTGGAAATATAATTTTCAATTTTTAATTTGATTCATTTAGATTAAAATCATTAATCAGGACTGAAAGTGAGTTAATTTTCTGGAAAATAAATGAGCTTGTTCGGATAGCTCTTTATTAAGTGAGAGGTCTGTGCAGAGGGGTGGGCGATGATGAAAGAGGGTCTCTTTGAGGTACTGTAGTATAGGCCAATGGCCTAAAATGACATAGAGGGAGAGAGAGAGAGGAAGAGAGAGAGATAACTAGCATATTGGTGCGTTATTACTACACATATTTGTATATTTTTTAATTGTACACATTTACACACCTAGTACTTTATTTGCATTATACTTACAGAATAGCAAATCCAACATTGTGTCATTTAGTTGTTTGTAAAAATAGTGTTTAAGGCTTTTTGGAACAATCTGAGTAAAACTATGCAATTCTCAATTTAAATTACATGAGTTTTTGTACATTGTCTATTAATTTGCTGGAAATGAATAGCACATTTTTAGAACAGAGTAATTCAGTATGAAATTTTAAATGAGAAATATTCTGACTATGAATGGTATAAACAGCGTTTTACTTGTAAACTGATGTGATATTTTAATCATCATGAAAAAGTTTTCTCTTTGAAATGATGTGCTCAGATAAATCATTCCACAATAAAACCAGAAACGTGTTTAAGAATGTTAATGTGGTCATATTTGATTGCATGTTAACTTTAACCCTGCTGGCCTTCATATTTTAATTCTGTGTATTGGACAGCTATTTATGAGACTGTCATTTAGCTGTTCCAGCTGTTGGTTCTGTAGTCAAACAAAATGGAAGCTCTGAGGGGCATTTTTACAAGCAGCTCAAGGACTCTAGTCATTCATATGCTTGTTATTCATGTAACCCCTCTCACCCAGGACCAGACACTGGCCAAGGCCTTCAGCAGCTTCTGTGGAAACATACACTCATAAGATTCATTTGATAGCTGACAGTTTGAAATATAATGTGTCTTTTGGGAAACTTGGGGTCTTTTTCGTTTCTTCAGGAATATGTTGTTGATTTGTGGCTGCCATCTAATCGAAATAAACTGTTAACACCTTTTATCTGACAACACACAATGACGCACACACACACACACACAAAACCTGGCTTGTTTGTCAAGATAGTCACGTTTGTTTACTTGCTGGTGGTCAGCACATTTTCAAAGGATGCAAATCCTTGTCAAGGGCTAAGCCAAGCACAAGCAGAAATCTTTCAGAACGCAGTCAAAATTTCAAAGCGACTGCTTGTTATATTCTGGAATTTGAAGTGCCACTTCCAATATTTAGTTAGCTGGCCAATCAGAACGTGGAGCTGCATTTGTTTGTTATTACCTTTTCTGTTTGAAAATTTGAACATTTCAAAGCACAAGACAAATGCTGTCAATATTTGCTCTTCAATGTAATTACGTTATAGAGAGATTTCAGGGGAGGCGACTGTGCACTAGGGAGCAGTTGGGGAATTTAACAGGCTTAAATATCAGAAAATCAAAACGAAATTCGCATTTTATGCATGAATGGCACCACAGAGTGCACTTGTCCTGCAGCTTAGAGACCAACATTTACAGTGACAGAGAAAATACATTTTCATTGGATTAGGGGGGAGATTCATATGACTGTATGTGTCTATCCCACCCCCCTCTTCCTGTGCACTTTCTCTCCAGCATCTCCATCCCATTGAAGATTTAATAATTCATTCCCTGTAAATCTCAGGGGATCTGGCAACCAGCAGTCGTGTTGCATGCCTGTGTTCATTTGTCTGCGGACCATTTGCATCTTGTGTGTAAACTCTGGTGATTGCAGTTGGGATTTGCTTATTTTCTCGGAATGGGGTGTCCCTCTCACAGGGCTGAACTCAGCACTGAGGACACTTTGTTTGCCCTCTGCCATAGGTCACAGTTAGCTCCACAAAAAGCTCACAGCATTAGTGGAATAGACTGGTGGGCTTTCCGAATGAGAAAACTCACTGTTGCTTCTGCAAAACAATTTGGTCCCCCCTTGGAATTTGTTGGAATTAACCAAATGAAAGAACATCGGACCAAATATTATTTTTCCTTTTTAAAAACAGGTTATTTTGATGTATTTATGGTCTTCCTTCAGGAATGTTGGTGTACTTTCTGAGAGAAAAAAAAATTAAAGAGATACCAAGAGTTCACCCAAAAATCAAAATTGTCATCATTTTTCACCCTTATGTCATATGAAACTCTTATTCTATTCTATTCTATTGTGGAAGACAAAAGGTGTTGCCAGCAAATTGAATACTCCCCCAGTCCCTATCCACTTCCACTGTATGGAAAAAGAGCAGCTTGGACATTCAACAATTAACGCAGCGCCATTAAAAGCGACCTAATGGGAGGCCATATCAGTACCGGAATATATTAATACTGCATTACAGTGCAGCAGTATGTAAATCAGATCAACATTCTGTCTCACATTTGGTAAGAGTTTCATTTTCCTTCTTGACATACTGTTGATAGAAGTTCTATTCTGGTGTACAGATGGTCAGTTGTTCCTATATATATATATTAATTAGTGAGTAAACTATACTGTTTAGATGCATGGCACCTGTAAAAAGAGACCCAAATAATGGCACGCATTTGACGTTCCTGTGAACACTTAAGCCTTTGTTGAGTGGATATGGCATAGTGTTTATACATGTCAGCTGCAAGAAACTTGGCTGCCATATTTACTCTCCAATGCCCCATCAGTTCCGGCCAAAACAACAGTCTCCTTGCCTCTTTAAATTGTGTCTGCATGTATGCTACCCACGACCAGACAAGAACAGTTGTAATGCTACATTCCAGACAACATGGAGCTCAAAATTCCAACACCTCTTAAAAATAACAAATGGAACGGCTAATAATGTTACATTATTCTTCACTTTTTTGACATTGGATGGGGGGAATTTTTCCCCACTCTTATTGAAAAGGTTCTTAAAAGGTTCTTCACAGCAATGCTGTACAAGAGCCATTTTTGGTTCCCAGAGGAACCGTTTAGTCAAAGGTTCTTAAAAGAATATTTTTCATTACTTTTTTATACTCTAAAGAACCCTTTTTTACTAAAAATAAGCTTTTGTGAAACAGAAAGGTTCTACGGATGTTAAAGGTTCTTTATGGAAACATACAACAAAAATAGTTCTTCTATGGCATTGTGAAGTACCTTTTTTAATGGTGTATTCCCACCTCTGACTTCGGTCTATCAATTCATCCTGTCATTTCAGCTGCAGTGAGAGTGAGTCTCCTGACACGATTTCATGTCTGATTAATTAATCTTTTTTTTTAAAGTGGCACACATTGCTGCTTGCTTGATCGTTTCGCTCACACTTCCCTGTAAATTTGTCCAGACGCCTTGCAGGATTCCTCGCCACCTATGAAATTCAAAACAAGCCTTGTAAGAGGTTTACAGTCATCTGTGGGTCCTAATAAAAGTGGGGGGGGGATGTGGAGGAGATGGTGGGATAATTTAAAAGAAGGAAGAAGAATCCAACCACAAAGCAAGACTCTATTTGTCATCCTAATTAAAATAGTAAAACCCTGTAATCTGTTGGAGATTTACAACAGTGTGAAATGATTTTTTTCTCTCACTTTCTGTTATTCAGACTGCTTACGTGAAATCTCAGATATTATAGAGAGCTTGATGCAATACAAGTCCACCTATTCTTTAAATAAGGGCAGGTAACCAAAAATAAAAATCAAGGCACTAATTACGTATCATCATGTCATTCCAAACCTGAATGAACCTGAACCTTACTTTTTCTTTTGGAGATACAAAAAGAGACATTGTGAGGAATTCTCTTCCATATAATGAAAGTGATTGGGGACTATGTTGTTGTGGCCTACTAGTTAGGGAGTTACACTTGTAGGCTACTTTTATGCTATTTGTAAAAAAATAAATAGCATAAAAGTAATCCATACAACTTGAGTTACATTGTAGGTTATCTAAAGTCATAGGATAGCTGTTTAAAAAACTAACTGTTTAGTTTAAAGTGTTTCACTTCAAGTTAAGTCACATTAAGTGAAAATCTTGTTTGGCAGTCAAGGTCACCATTCATTTTCATTCTGCTATTGCTAACTCCTTTTGTATCCCATAAAAGAAAGTCATACAGGTTTTAGAAAAGTTATTTTTCATTTTTGGATGAATCATTTCTTGAAATATTCTAGTTTAAAGACGTTTGTCTCTCCACCTTAAGGAAAGTCTTGCATCCACATAAAGGAGACTGTAATATCATAGTGGTTTTAATGGTGTGTGTCCCGTAAAGCAATGTTATTCATGAAGATTGTTCAGCACAGGCCCATAGATACACCATCAAACAAACAATCGGCAGCTCTTTGTATCTGCGCCTGTGTGAAACCCGACCCTGAGACACGCCATGTGCAGCCAGGCGCCTGCTTGCTTTACAGTCATGTGGCGATAGAAGGTCTATCAGCAGACACATGTATTGCTATTATGATCAGTGTAATGGTGTGAAGCCACACTCGCTGTTTGTGAAGGCTAGTGATCACCCCTGGGTCGACACCCCACATCTTGATCTTTACTATTTAAGAGAGCCCACTAATCTGGCTCAGTAATCAGTAACAGAGGGTAACGTTGTTTGTTTTGGAGCATGTAAATCCATAAGCGATCCACCTTCAGTGATTGTAGTTCATCTAATAATATATAGTAATTTTTCCAGTGTGTTTTTGGCTACAGAGGTGCAGCCAGGACTTGACCTTAAGTGCCATTATTGGGACTCATTTACAAATAATCACATATATATGTATGTGTATGTATATCTAGATCTTTTGTATGTTTCAGATGTAATGTGTTCGAGATGAGATAGATCCAGAAAGAGCAACTTGATCAGTCTAATAAAAGAGCCATATAGCTGACCTGCATTAACCTGGATGGTAGATGTAGGCTTCATGGAGGAAGGCGATATAAGATGACACACAGGGCTGCAGGTGATGCTATTACAAGCATGTCTGTGGCAGTGAATTAGTACAATAAACCCTGCAGTCCAGGCAGCCAGGCAGGGGCAGGATCCTGTTTCTGCGGGGCCTTGTTAAGATGAGAGGCTGTCAGCATGCGAGTTGCATACTTTGGGTGCTGGCATCAAGCGTGCAATGCTCGCAATGCTACATCTTTTAAAGACCTTTGATGATTCTTGTGTGCGTGTTCCTTCGTGGAAATGCAAGCAAATAGGGTCACGGGTCTCCTTTTGTCCTGCAGTACAATGTCACATATTTAACGACAGACCAGGATTAATTAACACATTATATAGAGAAGCTATGTCTGTGTACTGGGCAATCGCAGTGAGACATTCATACATTCAATAGTTGGCTAGTACAACAGATGGATATGTCAGGGTTTGTTGCTAAAGTAATAATCTTCTTGTGTTTTTCTACATTCTTTGCAATGCATTATCATTGAAATCAATGGATTGAAAGTGTTCTCTAAGGCAGAGTATACTTTAATGTGTATGAACCTTAATAGTGAAACTAAAATGTTAGCAGGTACATTTTGCCCACAACCTGTGCTTTAAAATTTCAGTCAGTGATGCTGAATATGAGAAAGGTGCATCTCATTGTTAAATAATTCAGAGAATGTCGGGCCCTGAAAGCCCAGCGGGCGTACGCATCGAGCGGAATTCAGATAAACGAGAATTCCAGTGTTTTAATTGTGAAACAAGGGACGGCCCACTGGGCCTTCATGTCCATTCCGTTCCTCTCCCATACGCAACATGAAACGGGTCCTGGGCCACCTTTAAGTGGTTTCCACGGAAACCGCCCATCCCCTGGAGAGGTTTGCATAATTAAATTAAGGATCTTTTGTATGTCAATTAATTAAAAGCAGGGACAGGTCTAAAGGCTGCGCTCTCATCAGAATCAGAGATTGGGATGAATGCATTCGGAGTGTTTTCGCAACTGTAGCGTCTCGATAAATTACCCACCCATCCCACTTTATTTACGCTCCTCGTGCGGGGAAAATATCGACTTGCGTTTTGAATGACGTAAAGAAATTGCGGGTGAGCGACGGGGGTTCTTAAAGAGATGGTGAAGCGTTTTACATGAGTACTTGAGCACCCTTGTGCCCTAGAGACACATGGAGGCTTGACTGTTAGCGTCCCCTATAATTGTTGTCACCAACACTTTCAGGAATGGGTGTTAGCGCCGCAGAAATGGCTCTTTGCTGTTTACCTGTTATTCTGTCGTGAGCTGAGTGCTCTAAAGGGACTCGCACGTGTGTTTTCGTGGACAATCACACACTCGCTACGAGCAGGAGATGGGCAGGTGCGTGTCAGGATGTCACATGGTGAGAGCGACTGTGCCCCTGTCTGTCAGCAGCTGGTCATCTCCTGTCCACATCCCTAAAACGGCCACTGACAGCTGCCGCACTGTTACAGGCGAGCTCTCCACCCTGTGCTTTTAAAATGACAGTGCTCTGCTTACAGGTCAACTTAATACTTTATTATATTAAACGTTTACCTTTTTTCTTCTTGCCTCTTTTTCATCAGGGGTTCGGCTGGACCGGGTGCGTGGAGGCAGACAGAAGTATAAACGCCGGATAGATGCAGAGAACAGCCCCTACCTGAACCCTCAGCTAGCTTTGCCACCCAAAAAGCCATGTAAGCACACTAATGAACTTGCACTGCATTTATAAACTGTTATTTAATTATTAACATTAAGCTTTAAGGGTGTTTTGTTCTATTTTAATTTGTAATGTTTTGGTGCCCGCGCATACACACCGCCACACAACCTGTTATCTGTGGTAATACTGCACTTTAAATGATGAGCGGGGATGATGAGGGATGTGACCGTTTATCTCCTTTTTTGGAGGTGGATGTCCAAATTAAGTTGCTCTTTTGCGTATCCCAAACATCTGTGCCAACTTTGAATGACAGTTGAAATTTAGAATCCTTCACTAATATCTTATGGAGCTCACAAACTTATTTGCTTTGCAATAGGAAATTGGACAGAAGACAGAGATGTAGTATATGATGGAGCCAGTCGACAAAGATGTTTGCGACTATGTGTGTGTGTTGGGGGAGAGAGAGAGAAAGAGAGAGAGAGGTCTAATCCGGATTAAATCCAATCTGGCAATGACATCAAACCCACAATACCGGAGCTTCGGTGCTGCCAGGCTGCTTTGCAAACAGACAGCACGGCAGCGCTTAACAGATTTGTCCGCAAAGCCTTTTTACTTAATGGTAGCATATTCTCCTGGAATACAATATGCTTTTATGCATGATAGCAGTGGAAATAATCTTAATTATTACAGTGGTGGAAATCATTTTAGGAATACGGCGCTCGGAATAACCTTCTGCCTAATCCCACTGATCCGCCTTCCAGGTTCAGGCTTATTTCCATCCACCCAGAGCAACTTATTTTCTCAGTCCAGTTTCAATCCAGTTTCATTACTCTGATTCTCTTTCCTCGCTGATGTACGCAAGCCTGGGATGTTGACTTGGATAGCACTTTTGGACACAGTAGCGTTAGATCTACTGCCTGTGCATCATGGGTTCTCGATTCAAAGCTTAAAATCTCTTTTTCTAGATAAATCGCAGACTTTATTAAATTTATTACATTTTATTTGGTAATACAGATCACATCTAGTTTGGTGTAGACAGATGTTTAGATGTTTCTAAAGGCTAGCTGATGTAGCCACAACAAACAGCAATATTTTAAACATCCTAGAATTTTGGGAAACATACAGTAACTGTCATTTCTGTGCTGTAACAACACACACCAACAAGATTAACACACAGATTCAATAAAACTTCAGTTACATTGAAATTTGTTGTTTGTTGGCATTGTTGGGGCAGTGTGAACTAGCCTTAAGATATCTCGGATGTCCCATTAACAGTCTATCATACTATCTCCATGCTCTCTCTCTGTGTTCTCTCGCCCTCCCTCTCTCTTTATTTTCACAAACAGAACAGAGTAGCTATGGTCCCAGCCTGTCTGATTGATTATTTGCACATAACAAAGGCATGGGGTTTGGAAATTGGGTTGCATTGATTCTAATTAGGGAAACATTAAATAAGATTTACCTAGAGATAGCTCTTACAGGCCCCCCCGTTCCCTGGAGTAGAGGGTCTGAGCTGATTGATCCATTTCCTACCATCCTCCAACACACACACACACCTCAGAAGTTAATGCTTTTTAATTTAGTGATCATGTTTGTGTCCTCAGACCTCAAACACGTATGAACTGGACTCAAAGTGATTCATTTGGGGGTTGCAAACACACAGTCCTGCCTGTGCGTTCTGTCTGCCTATCATATTGCATTGACATAGATGATTAAACAGCAAATGAATGTCATTTAACAGCAAGAGTGTCACTAATTACCTATTCCAATCTTCCTCACAGACGCAATCCGATTTGAAATGTGTGTCCTTTCTCTCATTAGAGTGACAAAATACCCCCAATCACTAACCTTCATAGCCACAATTCACAGCGTAATGCAGAATGAGGTGTTAAATCTGGGTCTTTGCAGCGGTGGTTCTCACCTGCCAGTCAAAAAAAATAAAAAGTCCGAAAAAATATATGAAGTGGATTTGCCCTCATCTTTGAAAAGAGAAATATTAATCAATATCAGCGTTTGACCAAAGAAATTTTCCATCAGTCCTGATGCAAAACCAGTTAAGAACCATTTCTGTATACCATACTGAAGCTTTTCAAATGATCAAAAAAGCTTTCCAAATTATTTAAAAAAACAAGCATACTTTTATTTTGATCATAAGGACACTGCGCATAACATAATGGTTCTTAAATGGATCTTAGTAGTTCCATAAAATATAGATCCATTTAAAATTAAATGGATCCATATAGTTCCATAAAGAACCTGTAACATGGAACCTTCTTATTACAATTATTAGGTTTCCGCATCCGTTCATCAAAAAAAGAGCATTTTTATGAACCCAAAGAAAACAACTCTGCCAATATTTCATGTTATCTGATTGCTTTCTTTGCTACTGAACCAAACACTATATGACCTTGCTGGTATAATCCCAATCTGTTTCTTTGTTCTTCCCTCGTTGTTCAAACACAGTCCCCTTTGGCTGCCTTGCAGATAACAAGATTGTGTCTCACTTGCTGGTGGCGGAGCCCGAGAAGATCTACGCCATGCCTGACCCCACCGTGCCCGACAGCGACATCAAAGCCCTGACCACGCTCTGTGACCTGGCCGATAGGGAACTGGTGGTCAACATTGGCTGGGCCAAACATATTCCAGGTAGGACATGACCAGAGCTTCAGAGCACAGATCCTCAGATCTACAGAAACGCTCTCTGTGCGAACCATGGATGGATGGGGAGGTCTGCTCTTAATGCATATAGTTTAGAATCTATAGGTTTATATTGATATATATATATTTATACATTATAAATGATAAAGTAGGATTGAATTTAATATGATCTAAAAAGCACATTATATTGGATGCATTTACTTTGTATGAAAATGTTAGTAAATGTAGATAACATACAATTATATTTATATATAAGGTATAATATATATATATATATATATATATATATATATAATTGATAGCACGTCAATTATAAATAAATTAAAAGTCTGTAAATCTTAAACCACCAATGAAAATGTTCAGATTTTTTATTCTAATTAAATAAAAATAATTATTAATAAATGAAACTAGCAAATTAAAGGGACAGTTAAACTGATAAATGAATATTTATTTCTTAGTATAGTTTCACTTTGGTACAAAGCCATTAACATTCTCATGGTCATAAATATGCTTATTTAAGCTGTCAGATAATGCAGAATCATAAATATGTCTTTTACACCTTTTATCAAAATCCTATAAACTAAATTGAATGATATTTTAAATCTCAGATTTTCAGTTTGGTCTGAGACTTTCTGAACCCCACTGTACACACAAATATTTAACAGTATAGCATGTTTGTATCCGTTGCAGTAACTGCTGATTTCAGCAAGTACAAAACACACCTGAACGCTAAACAAATCTGGGTCTTGTCAATCAAGGACGTTTGCCATCACCAGTCCACCTCCGACAGCCTTAAGCCGATGCCTTAGCTCAGCATTTCTCCTCCCTGTGACAGCAGACGGTATCAATTTGTTTAGTTTTAGCTTATTTCCTCTCCCAGTCCAGCCCTGTTGAAAGGATTCCTGACATCAGACAGGAACGATAATGGCATGACTGACTGTTATTGAGACAGGTATCCCCTCCAACCGCTCCTTACAACCTTACACAGAAGACAGAATGAGGAGTTTCCAGTAATCTGCTTAACAAAGCCTTTCTTTTGCATTTGATCTGAGACGGCCTGGTTACAGACAGTGTCCACTTCTGCCCTCAGTGTCTGAATGGACAGTGTCTGAATCTCATAGGTGACTGTTTTGAGAGCTTTCTCTTACTCTCTCTTAACACAGTCAAAGATTAGTGGGGACGCTCATTTACAAGTTAGGAGGAGGAACAAGCATTCATTTGAACACACCCATACACTTTTATTATCTTTATTATCTCACCTTGTTTTTAAAAGCTTTTTTAAACCTTTATACTTAATTCAACAGTTCCATCCCCTTTAACCAAAACAGGATTCCTTCATTGCCGTACAGGAAGTTGTGTAGTTCTCCATGAGCCGTGGATGTGATCCTGCGAAGTCTGGCAGGGCAGTAGTGCCACACAAGCCATAAAATGGGCTTAAAGCTCATGAGAGTGCCAATCTTCTCCCAGGCACGAGATGCAGGATTGGGAGGTTATTTCTGCAGCTCCGTGCCAGATTGACCCAGGCTTGCCCTGTGGATTTAATGTGATTCCCCCAGCGTGCAGGAAGCCACAGTGCTTGAGCTTCTGGAATGTGTCATGTTTATACATGTGTATCTTCATTTAGTGGGTAAATGGTGGGCTACAGCACATAGTATAATATAGTGTAGAACAGTATAGTATGGTATAGAACAACATAGTATAGCATAGCACACTACAGTATAGCATAGCATAGCATAGTATAGTATGTAGCTGCGTGGTGTACCGTAAGTATAATAAAGTGTAGTGTAGTCTAACATAATATAATGTAGTATGTTGCAATATATATAAATATATGTATATATCTAATTAAATGAAAATAATTATTAATAAATGAAACTAGCAATATATATATTGCCAAATGCAAAAGTCGAGCATACAGAGTATGCACCTATGTTTCTGTGTGCCTCTCTGCGTGTAGGCCTTTTTACATTCATGTATTTTTTGCCCACGTGTGTTTGTTCATTTCATAGACTGCATCTGCTCATAAAGCAAACAGAGGGGTCTCTCAATCGGCAGTGTGAGTTCACATTCTGTGTGCCTGCATCAGACTGGGAGCGATTGCTCAGCAGAAGGGAGATGATTGTATGATTAGACCTCGGCAGGCAATTCTGTGTCTGTTTGAAGGGGATGGAGCCCCCTCATCTCCAGAGCAGGTATTCCTGCCGCTCTCATCTCCTCCTCCTGCTCCGATTGCCAATGTATCCTGATGAAAATTTTGGTTTCAAAGAAAAATGATCTTATAGCAAGATACGGTATAAAGACAGGATTTGTAACCCTCGGTCAAAGTTCTCTTCTTACTCAAGATTCCTTTTTTCTCACACAAACATTTTTCTCTCAGAATGATATTTTTTCAGGAATCCCACCTTAATGACACACACACAATCGACAAGCTCTATAAACGTTCCCTTTTTAACCTCGCGTGTAAATTTCTCTATTTCCAAACTACTTTGTCTCTATGGTTTCTATGGTACAGTATTTTTTTTTAATCAAATTGATGAAGGCCCCCATTCTCCCTGTGAGCCCAAACCAATTTATGGCTCATGATACAGCAGCTATGTTGCTAACAGACGTAACAAACTGTCAGCCTCTCGCACAGAAGCTAATTTGAAGTCATTAGGTGTGCAGCGTATGGGCAACAATTTGTTACGGTGGTTAGGAGCGCCGCTGACATTTCTGAGCGCCTTCGCTTACGATCTGTCCTAGGCGAGAAGCAGGCAAATTGTAAACTAATTTAAACATCACTCAGTATTACGGGGGCTGCCGCTGCGGAGAGCTGGCGGATAATGAAGCAGTCTGTGTTTCGCAGAATGGAGTTAAAGACGCCGCGACGGCTGCTCTCTCCGCCGGCGGCACAGACATGGCCGCTCTTTTCTGATTGCTTTTTTAATGTGCAGAGGCTCCGTCCCTTCTCCCCTCTCTGATCATTTACATGCTCATGTAGGCCGTGAAAACATTTGATATGGCGTTTCAGGGGGTTTACAAACAGGCAGTGAGAGAAGGTGCTCGAGCAAAACCCCGCCGCCGCCTGTTGGCCGGCTTCCTGTAAGCCGGGCATTATGGGTAGACGGCAGGATTTGGAAATGTGATATTAACTCAACGCGAGGGCGGAAACGACATAATGTGGATTAGAGTGAGGAATCTCATTTGCGAGATTAACGCATTCAGACTGTAGTTTTATTTGAAGCTGCATGTCACCGCCGGCTGGATGCAAATATTTGTAGAACAGAGAGAGGTAAATTAAAACTGCTTTCACCTGTACATAGAATTATAGCCTTGCGATGCCAACGGGGAGGAAAATAAAATAAAGAAAAACGTGCTGACATGCCTTATCGTAACACAATGGCGGGCGGTCGCACTTGACTTGATGAGTGAGCTGTAAGAATGGTCCAGTTTGCAGACGAGTGCTGGCTTTTTAGCATGACAGGGCCCTCACTATTATGGGCCCTTTATGCTGCCTGGAATTGCTCGGGCTTCTCCTATTCTTGGTCCTATCTTGGGGACTTTCTCTCTTCCTTTATTTCCCTTTCAATTTTCACTGGCACGCGGATAAGCGCGTGCTAACACAATATGATTGAGCTGTAAAATGGAATCCTGTCGTTTCTAATCTCTTTTATGTAGATACCGAGGTACTGCCACACTCCACTTCATTGCTCTGCCTCCCCTCTCTCTCTCTGTCTCTCTCTCTTTCTCTCTCTGTCTGTACACCTTCCTGCCCTCTCTCTTATTCCTTCAATTGTCAGGGCCAGTGCATTTGTAATAGGTTTTGGAGAAGGAGGTGCTGAATCAGTCACAGAAGCAAGACTTCTACTCAGATATCGCGGCGAGATTTCTCAGGGCATAAGACTATTACGTCCAGGCTGGACGGAAGCATTGCTGGACTGCATGTGGGATTAACATATTCGCCTCAAAACCTTGTTAGGAAATAAATAGGGGGTGTTTAGTAAGTGCATTCTGTAGCCGTGATTGAGGTGTCATCATTATAGGTTGACCTGTGTATATAGGGCTTAGTGACCTGTTCTGTATTGGAAGAATAGCAATGAATGTTTCTGAAGCGAAGCGTGCACGCTACTGCCCTGAGGCTGCTGCGGTCACACACGCAACATGTGCAGTTTTAGTTAGTTCATTCTCTTCCAGTTTCAGGCGCTGGATGGCCAAGGAAATGTCCTAATCAGGATCTGAGCAAAGGATTCGTCTAAAGCAAAGGTTTGCTTTCTGTATGAGCTCTTTAGAAGATAAGAGATAGAAGTCTTACTGTCACTCTCAGCTTTGTAAGACAGAGGCGCAATGTCCATTTCACGCTAATATTTCCCACAGCCTTACTCTATATAATAATAGTATAATATTATATAAATACTGTTTAAGTAACAAATTGTTGTTTTACAAATTTTAATCATAATGTATATTTAGTTTTTTAAATAACAATTTAATTTCTAAAAAAAATAAAGAATTGCAGTGGTTGATTCAGTAAACCCACTAAAGAATTCAGTAAAATACATTTATTAAATTACCTTTTATTTTTGCTTTTATCCAAAGCAGCTTACAGGCCATTCAGTTTATACATTTTAATCAGTAGTTCCTTTTGCGCTGCTATCACAATGCTCTACCAAATGAGCTACAGGAACACAGATCAATTTCATTTCAGTTTGAATTTCAATTTTATCAAGTTCATTTAGCGAAGATTTTGTCAGACTGATCCAAACCAACAACTTAGTGTTTTAGTATTTTAATATTATTAGTATATTAGCTCAGAAAGAATTGTCTGTCGTCATTGTCAACATCAGTGACAGAGTATGTCGGTTTTTGAGTGCAGACAGCAAAGACAACACGCACAGTCTTTTATCCCATTACATTGAGTTCAGACTACAAGCTTAAATCTGTTGTTGTGGCGCTGTAGAGAATAGTGATAATAGTGGCACTGTTTCCCTCCCTCCTTCTCACCACGGTCTCATTTTGACTGAGCGTGCTTGCTAGTTTTGTCTCATTAGCTCTGTGAACCCACTGGAGGAAGAGCTAATCATATGTAAACATAATTATCTTCAAACTGGAGTGAACCCCCTTATTCCTCCTCGCTGATGCTGGCGTGCCTGGCAGCGCTTTTCCCAGATGTGATTTTTGGGATCCTCCTCCTTTTCTCTCCTCGTTGGATGAGAGTAGGAAACCCATTTACGACACCCCACCCCCATCCGATATTCCCAGTCCAACCAATCTCTAAATGAGGCCTTGTCTGTCACCACCCCCAGCCTGACACACTGCAAATATTGATTAATAGATGCCCTAAGCTCCTTTTAGCAAATCAAATGCTCACTTTTAGCAGGGGTTTCACTCCTGATACATCCCGCAAAGTGAGACACACTAAATGAAG